>PVIU01014560.1:0-51460 GCA_004026605.1 Ondatra zibethicus | reverse complement strand
CTGCACACCAGTCAGGAGTTGGTGAAATTTAAAATCACAAATTGCTTCCCCAAAGAATCGTACTTGAGTTTCATCTTATGGGAAAAGACAACATGGCATAACATAACTAATTTATTTCCAGTGTCCCTCCTGGCTGAACAAGCATTATTTTGCTTCCATTGAGAAGTTTGTACTGCCATCTTCAGCATAAGGTACTTAGTTGCTGTCTGTGTCCTGTGAAATTATCCTGAGCTTAACAGGACATTCCTTAAGGCATGGGGTTTCATTTCCTTGCTCCCTCTGCCTGCCACAGATGTTCATAATGGGATTAAAACTATGTGATTAATACGCAGACCTTTCTAGGGGGTAGAGGGACAGCTATTCACTGGGAACTACATGGAATCCTGAGAATTCATGGTCTGCCTAGCTAACCACAAGGATCCATTGTCAGAATCCCAAGATCAAATTTGGATGAGTCCTGCATTCTGCTCCTAGTTTCTGGGCTAGTCAGTGGCTTTACGCACCTGCAAAATTTGTTAATATATAAAGATCTAGTTTAATAGATAGTAAAACACATGGTGTGTACCTATAGCTCACCAGCATCCGTGAGTCTTCAGTTAAACATTGCCTTTTCAAATGCATTTACTACCTTTGCATAGCCCATAACATTCCAAGAAGCTGATGTTCTTAGCAAGACCCCTGATGTGGCTCATTGTTGTATCACCACCATTTTATACTGACTGAGCCTCTTGAACGCCACTGAGTAGCCTGTTTAGTAAGGCAGTCTCTCAAACAAGAAAGAAAGTCAGTTGTACCAAATGAAAGCATTAAAACCGGATCCTTTGTGAATATGAGTCCAGGCTTTATTCTTCAGAGTGAAAGTATTAGTCATTTGTCCTAAAAGATTTCCAAGGAGCAGAGTTGTTGATGGCAAAGGCTACATTCTCAAATGGTCACAATCAGAACTCAGCTGTCAGGCAGGGCAGGGATGTGGGAGAGGGGGAGCTGAGGGAAGAGGTGAGATTACAGGGGAAGTAGACAGTGAGAAGGCCAATTCCCTGCTCCCCACTTCCCTATGACCATGCGTTTATAACCTGTCTAGAGGAAGAGTGGATACTTACATCAAACATAAGAAAACTGATGGTAAACTAGAGAGGAGCAGGTCTGTCTAGTGTCCTGCCAAGCACTTCCTTGGGCCCACACTTATTTCCTACAACCGCTGGCTGTCACATGGTTACAGGCCTTCAGAAGTCATGTCTTTCCCAGTGATCACGAAGTTGGCTAGAACACAAAGGTGTCACTCCTGGGCTTTCTAGAAGGGTTCTGTGCTTAGTTTACACAATGTAATCCCAAGTGAAGCCATGTTTCTGGTCCTCAACTTCCTCATCTAAAACATTCTTAATTATTAAAAACAAGAAAATGGGAGCTAGAGAGATGGCTCAACAGTTAAGAGCATTGATTGTTCTTCCAGAGGACCCAGGTTCAATTCCCAGCACCCACATGGCAGCTCACAACTGTCTGTAACTCCAGCTCTGGAGGATCTGACACCTTCACAGACATTCATGCCAACAAAACACTAATCAATGAACACAAAAATAAAAATAAAAAACTAAAATAAAACAACAATAAGAAACCAAGGTGGATGGTAGTGGTGCACACCTTTAATCCCAGCACTAGCAGGCAGAGGCAGGTGGATCTCTGTGAGTTCAATGCCAGGTTGGTCTATAGAGTGAGTCTCAGGACAGCAAGGGCTATACAATGAAACTCTGTCTCAAATAACAACAACAACAAAACAGAAAATAAAAAAGCTTACATCGCCCTACGCTTTTCTGAAGCCATCGGAATTGGGTTTGCACGTTCTGCTCAGTGACATGTCCCCCAGTCTGATGCTGCCACTTTCCCTTTATTCCGCTCTAGCTGGAGCTCCTCAGTGGTGCTATCCTGGCTCCTGCACGTCTGTAAGTGGGGTCCAGAGACAGGCAGACAAGACACTACTCAACTCTACCTTACCTGGAAGGACTGATGCGTGTTTTTCAAAGGAATGGAGGTCTGCAGTCAGAGAAGCCAGACAATGGTGGTCCATTCATAACAATTACAAGAAATATGAAAAGTGGAAACAGTCATGATATCTGACGACAAATTATCTGAAAAGCTTTCTAAGCCAGGTCAGAAGACGGCCTGCCAGAGAGCCCCTGCACATCTGTATGTCTTGCCAAGTGAGCCAGAATTGCCCTGGCTTGTCTGTTCTTTGCCCTGAACACAGGCTTGTTTCTGAAGCTGGCCATTTTAAGGGTAAAAGAAGCAGGAGGACATCCCATAGCCTGGTGCTTCACCCAATGCCCACTCTCTCTTTCAGAGCAGTGACTTCCAGAGCGACGGTGCATGGGGGTAATAATGGGGAGATGGCGCATCATGGGTAATGATGGAGAGAGGCAGCGCATCATGGGTAATGATGGAAGAGACAGTGCATCAGGGGTAATGATGGAGAGAGGCAGTGTATCAGGTGCAGTAATGGAGAGAGGTGGTGCAACAGGAGACCTAATAGAGAGAGGCCACATGTTGCCCTAGGGTGCAGTGCCTGAAATCCAGTGCAAGCACAGCGATTCCCACACTCTCTGCCCTGCTCTGGGTAACAAGCCTCACTGTTTGCGTAGGAGAGACTCACTTTTGTCTATCTGAAGGACTCTGGTGGTCAAACTTATGAGATACGTAGAGTTACCCTAGGGAAAGTCCTGCCCCTCAACTCCTCCACATCATACTCCCTAGAAGGAGAAAAAGCCTACAACTTTGGCAATGACAGTAAGAAGATGATGAAAGAGAGATAACTCGTTGGAAGACAAGGGATAATGTCTGCAGGACACTGGATCAGGTTTAAAAGAAATTTCAGGCAATGGCAGGCATCAGACTGGGCACAGCTATCTTCAGGACCATTTCCGAAAATAAATCTAGTATCTAAGTGCTTACCTTCCACCTGTGAATATCATGGTTTACTGGCTCTTTCCATTTAAGTGTGGGACATTTCTACCTCCATGCAAAATTTTCTATATTCATGTATTGAAAAAATTTTTAAATAATTATCAGATTGAATAATGGCAGAAATGTAGCACTTCTATTTACACTATTACAATAGATCCCATAATTGTCAACAGAGCTGTGAAAAAGAAACTTAAACAGATTAATAGGCAACCATTAGATGAAAAGCTACTAAGAACTATGGACACTTTGGGAAATTATGCAAGGCCTATCACTAACTCTAAAATGTAACATAGATAACAAAGATTACTGCTGCTTCCAACCCAAAAGAAAAACAGGAGGGGAAGAGGGAGAGGGGGAGCAAGAGGGAGAAAGAAGCTAGAACTGCATGGTTCAAACCATGGAAAGAGATCTCCCTGGAAAGTTGACCATGGGATGGAAGTATGGAGCAAAACCTTCAAAGAACCGCTGTGAATAATTTTCCAGACAAGTAGGATTTGATGGGACTTTACTCTGTTCCATTTGCTTTCCCCCATGTTTAAGGCACACACACCTTAATGACTACACAGGGGGCATAACGCTTCAGTAGGCGTGGCTATGTACGCATGTCTGTAGCATGTTGGGTTACAGTCCTTTGGTTTATACTCAGGAATGACATATGGTACTTCTATGTTAGTATTTCTGAGAAACCTGGATACTGTGGCTCAACAACTTTACATTCCCACCCTCAGTGTGTAAGGATTCACTCACCCTCCCTTCACCGTGCACTCTGGTTAGCATTTCTTGTTTTCTTGATGCCAGTCATTTTGAGCGGCATGTTTTTCTTCAGCAAGCAGTGTTGCTTGTAGGCAACAAACAGGTGGCTCTTGTGTTTGAAATCCAATATATTCATCTATGTCATTTGATTGAAGAATTGTGTCTCTTACCATTAAGAGTTAGTGCCAATTTTTGGTTTTGTTATGTTTTTATATTCTACTGCTGACCCTAAAAGCTATGAATGGTGAGATAAAATACAACTGATGACCTACTTGCAGGCAAGGTTCAGTCTTTCCTGTGGCCTCATGCTGCATTTCCTCTCTTTGGTGTGCAAAACTCCTACATAAATGTTGTGGGTTCCCAGTCATGCCTCCTTTGGTTTATGTATCATGGAAATATATTTTCTTTTTCCTCAATTATGAAGGTTAGCTTTGCTGAATGTCATAATATTTTCTGACAGTTGTTGTTTCTCAGAATTCTAAATACATTTTTTTCTATGCTCTCCTAAATTCTAGTTTCTGTTTAGGAATCTGCTGTGGGCTTGTTCTGATAGGTTTGTCTTTGTATGTGACTTCCATCTTGCAGTTTTCAGTGTGGCCTTATTATGTCTGCTCAATGCTTTGATTGTGGACTCATGTGGAAGTGCCTTCTCTGGTCTTTTCTGGCTTTCTAAATGCCTCTTATCTGGATAATCATCTCTTATTCTATATTTGATAAATTTCTGCTATTATTTTGTTAAACACATTTTTATAACTTTGTCTTGTTCTTCTTTCCCCTTCTTCTATGCCAATGGTTTGTAAATCTGTTCTTTCCATAGAGTCCAGTAGATTCCACATTCTGTTCATATTTAATAGTTTATGTTATTGTCTGAATGCTGTAATTCTTCTACCTTGTATTCATATTCCATCTTTACTTGATCTTTTCTATTAGTAGGCTTTGAATTGAGCTTATGATTTCATTTCTTGAGTTTTACATTTCCAAATTTTAAATCTGATTTTTAAAAATTGCTCTTCAATGAATTTCTCTTTTATATCCGATATTGACTTCATTATTTCATCTAGCTTTGAATTTTTATTCTCTTTGAATTCATTTAGGAGTTTCTTTTTGTCCCCCTTTGATCATACTGAATATTTTTGTAGTCATTCTTTTGATTTCTTTGTCAAGGATTTAGCCTAATTCATGCTTATTGGAATCCATTATTGTGAAATTACTAATTTTTGAAGTAATCATATCCTGTCTCTAAAACATCTTGGTTTTGCTTCTTCAGCTATTTGAGTTGGTGTCTTCCAATGAGGATGAGGGATGAACTTGTTTGGTATGACTTTTATTTTTTTTTTTAAACTGAGAACAGTGGGTGTGTTTGTGGGCTAGGCAGTGAGCACAATAACTAGTCTTTCAGATTTTAGTCCTGGATAGGTCTGTGGGCATGCCCTCTACCAACATGACTTAGTGCTAGGCACCTTGAACTTCTTGCCACTGCTTATCCCTCATTGGAAGGGCCAGTTAGTCTCACTGATGTCTGTGGCTAAGACCGCATTCCCACTGGGTTTAGTACTGACTCACAGTTGTGACTCAGTTTTTGCTTTTTAGCTAGAGGTTTTCTTCATGCCAGGACTCAGACAGTAGTCCTGTAATACTTGCCTTTGGTTTGCAAGATGGGCCACACTGAAATGTAATTTGTCTATAGAGCTACCTGGCCACCCACCCAGCAGGGTTCTTCCTAGAATAACCCCTTGCTATTGTTCTAGCCCAATCCAAAGGAAGAGGATTGTGTGGCATATGCATGCCAGGATTCCTGTTTGCTTACACTGTAAGTCTGTAAGTGATCTGTCTAGTGTCCCTTAGGATTTTAGTCTTGCTTTTTCCTCCTTATTTTTCACACTTTCATTCCTCTCCCTACTCCAAACCTCTACCCCAACC
Source organism: Ondatra zibethicus (assembly GCA_004026605.1). Classification (NCBI taxonomy): domain Eukaryota; kingdom Metazoa; phylum Chordata; class Mammalia; order Rodentia; family Cricetidae; genus Ondatra; species Ondatra zibethicus. Next base: position 45,832 of record PVIU01014560.1, on the reverse strand, counting down.
TCTGTAATTTATCTGGTATCCTGAAGAACTGGGTACGAATTTTCTTAGGCTTTTTTTCTGATGTTTCCTGTCCTTCAATTGCCCTCTATGCTGAGAACAGAGTACTCCTTAATTGGGGCTCTGAGTTCTCCAGAATGGACTCTGGATCTCTTCTTCTGTTCTGTTTACTAAGGTTTCTTTTCTTCCCCCTTCCTTCCTTTCTTCCTTTCTTCTTTGCTTTTTTCCTTCTGTCCTTTCTTCCTCCCCCACTCTCTTTCTCTTTCTTTCTATTTCCAATTATTGCTCATTTTTAAAAAAACCATTCAATTATTTCTCATGTTGAATTTTTCATTTGATCTTTAGAATTAAGACCTTTAATTTAAAAACTAATGCTTTGGCATCCTGAATGAGCTAAATCTACTAGTCACAGCACAGGAAAATTACCAATTTATGAGATCTTCTTTCATCCTCATGAGGGGTTTCCATGCACTTGGATTTGCCACACCCTTTAGCAATATATAGAAACATATAAATAAGTGCTTTCCATGCTAATAGATGCATCCAAGAAGCATCTCTAAGCTGGGAGCTTTGGAAATTCCCCCACCATGCTGTGTCTGCAGGAACACAGAGCAGGGCAGGTAAGGCACAGTTTGACAGACGCAAGATCAATGTTAGGAAGACATGCCCCAAATTTGATAGAATTTCCATGGTTATGGGTTCTGGACTCAGAGAAAATGAATGCATTCTATAAGAACCTCAGTGTGATAGACAAGAAGACTACCAACAAGAAGATTGGGGATTCATTGGAGGGATCCATAGCCTTCAGAATAGGACTTAGGGTGCAAAGATGTGCATTTATGGTTGGGTGGTCTTTAGGATGGAAGTGGCAGAAAGAATCTTAGGATGAAAACAATAAAGAAGAAATAAAAACAATGTGAACCAAGGGTGGCATAAAAATTGAGGCGAGAAAGCAGAAAGGGGAGTAAGAGAATATGTCTGACTCTGGATTCCAGATTGTTGAAGAATGAGGTCATGATCAAACTTTTATTCATCCAATTGATTGGTATGGGTGGAAGAAGGTGGCAGTTGGTCCAAAAAAATGATGGCAAAGAATTGGGGGAGCTTTTGAGGTGAGCTAGGTCATGCTGTGCCTGCAGTGCTGGAACAATTTGGTAGCCACTTGAGCACGAAGAAGGACTTTAGAGTAGGCTTGGACCTGAGGGAAGATGTAGCTTACAGAGGGAAGCTGATCCTCCCTAGTCACAGTATGGGTGAGAAAAGAGGCTAAAACAAAGCAAAGTGCCCCTAGCAGAATCATGAGGCAGACAAACTAAATGCCCCTACATGTCTAAAATGCATTGGGTGGGCTTGGGTTTCATCATCACCTGCAAAGTGACAGTCAGTTGACTGCATAGTTTTCCTTTGAACTAGTTAAGTCTGAGTTTTGGAACTGAAATAACATTTCTGAGAGCAGAAACTGACTGTCAGTCTACATCCTGGCTCCATGCTGTGGACGGCTCAGAGGGAGGGTGGGATGGATGCTCTCAGAAGAGAGTGTATAGCATACAAATCTTTCCTGCTGACTTCAGAGAACTTCCACCATTTGCCCTGGAGAAGCCAGGCCAAAAAGAGAGCACTTCAGATCCTTTAGAGAAACATCAGCTGTCGCAAGATAACATACTTCATCTTTGAACTCATACACACTTGTAGAAATCAATGCAGAGCTTTTGGATTTCAAATACTTAAGAGGATGATAAACTTCAGTATCATAGCTGACTCTTCCTGTTTCTCTTTGAATTTCCAATCACATGAAGACGCCACAACATGTGATTCATGCTACATACCTAGACAAATCCTTAGGAGTACACTTTAAGGATGAGAAAACAAATGTTAGGGTTCATTTTCTGTAACCCATGTCACATAAGCATGAAATAAATACAAATGTCCCAAATTATGAAGCATTTGAGACCCACACACAATTGTATGGTAGTTTTGACCACGCAGCAGGCAGGTGATAGAATCAGGATTTAATAAAGTTGTTTCAGATATTATCAAAACTAACATGAAGCCATTAGTCTCCTATAAGCTATAGTCAGGTGTTGTCTAGTTTTATGTCAACTAGACATAGCTAGAGTCATTTGGGAAGAAGGAGTATGAATTGAGAGCATGCCTCTAGCAGACTGGTCTGTGAGGAAGTGTGTGGTGCATTTTTTTGATTGATGATTGATGAGGGAAGACCCAGATGCCACCGGGCTGGTGGTCCTGACTGCTCTAGGAAAGCAGGCTGAGCAAGTTATGAAGAGAAAACCAGTAAGCAGCACTCCTCCCACCTCTGCTTCAGTTCCTGCCTCACTTTCACCAGTGACGGACTGTTTCCTGGAAGTATAAATGAAATAAGCGGTTTTCTTCGCAAGTTATTTTTTGATCATAGTGTTTTATCATGTCAATAGAAACCCTAACTAAGAGAAAAATTGGTCCTGGGATTGGGGTTAGAACGTGCATTGCATCTGGCTTCCGTTCTTTCTGCAAACATCTGCTGTGATTTCTGATGCTGTGTCAGCTACTGTCCTTCATCCCCTGACAGCAGGATAGAAGCCCTTCATTCTCTTTCCTTTAAAGGGCACAGATGAGGCAGCATCTCCACTACCTACAGTCTCCCCATACTGGTCAGACTCCCCATGTGTCTGCAAGGAAGGCTCAGAATGGAGCCACCACGCAGCCTAAGGTTTGTTTTCCATTGAAGAGGGGCAGTGGTCATACACCACCAGGAAGTGAGTGGTTTCCACTCTTCCTAAAATAGGAGATATGAGTGAAAGGTCTTTAACTGCAGAGCTATGGAAGCGTTTTATTTTATTATTTTATTGTGTTTTGAGAACACAGTACAAGGAATAGATAAACGAAGAAAGAGAAAAGACAAAAGAAGTTAGAGTACAACCCCAAGCCCCCTGTGTTGCTGTTGTAAGTTTAAATAAGCACAATCACTTTGGAATATATTTTGATATTTTTCAGACAAGTTCTGAGGAACAAGAGTAAGAATTCCTTGTTAACAGCATAAGGTCTTAACTTTTGTCATGATGTGTAGGGCATTTTCATTTGTGTAAGGGTTAATTTCAGGCCCAGTGTTGAGATTCAGTGACTAGGGAATTTTCAGTATGCAAGCCATGACAAAGCAGACTGAGCTCATGAACACACAGTTCACTGGAAGGCAGACTCCTGTCTGCAGGTCTGGATGTGCCTCTCTGGGGTGGAGCGGTTGGGGTTTGGCTCATGAACCAGTTAGCATGTATTGCCCTTCTAACTCTGGCATCACCGTTTGATATCTGCTGCTTCCTCTGGGGACACTAGAATGTGAGGATGCAAAAAGAAGACACATATGATGGGCTTCAGAAGCCCCGAGAGAGCACCACTGGGCTAGTTACAAACAAACAAAACCACAGGACAAAACATACAAAGCCTAATCTGTGGGATGAAAAATCAGCCCATAGTTTAGAAGATCTTTTATTTTCTTTTCCAAAAAAAAATATTTTGTATATGGGTGTCTGCTTGCAGGTATGTTTGTTCACTGCATACATGTCTGGTGCCCTCAGAAGCTAAAGAGGGTCACCCATCTCCCAGAAATGGAGTTACAGATGACTGCAAGTCCCAGCATTTGCATGCTAGGAAATAAACTCGCCTCCCCTGGAAGAGCAGCCCATCTTCTTTGCTGAGACATCTTTCCAGCCTCAGCTTCAACAATCTTATTAGTAAGTTCAAATGCATTACTAATAGAATTAAAAAGTTTCCATCCATCACTAGAAAAATAAACAAAATAGATTTGTAAATGGAGAAATTAAAATGTTCAAAACTTATAATAATGACTCTTTCATATTGCAAATTGAAATAATAACAATTTAAAGTGAAAGAAAGACATTCTTCCACTTAGGAAGTCAATGAGCAAAATTAAAACAATAAAGTCACAGAGAAAGTAAGAAGAAATGTCGAGAATTTTTATAAAAAAGCCAAAAGGTCACTTATGTCACCCTGTAATATGGAGAGGCTTGCTAGTCTCTTTTAAATACTTCCTAATCTGCAATTTACTTAGTAATCATTTAAATTTAATCGTTAAATCAGCAAGTTGACCTGGGTGAAGTTAGTAATTTTTATGGGAAGGGGTCCCAAGCAGATCGCAGAAATTTTGGGACAGGTCGGATTCTGCAAATGTTTTGAGATCCCCTCCTCCCCACTGGGACCTTAGAGTACAAAAATCCTCCTGTGTCTTTTGTTGAACGTGCAACTTTCCCAGACTCTTGTCTGAAGGGGAGGTTCCATTCCGATTTAGGGTGGAGATAAGGCTTCACTACAGTCAGTGCTTAGTTCTAAGTCGGCTCCAGAGACACTCCGAGGGCTGCTGTGCTGTGGTATTACTGGTGCGTCTTGTCTGCAAAGGGCATGGATTTTACCTTGAGAAGGAGAGCAGGAATTGGATAAAAGCTGGACTATTGCTAGAGTTGTGACAGCAAATGCTGAAGGGCTGCCAACATTTCACAAGCGTCATCATGCAAAATGCTGTAAATAAATGGTGTGTTCTGGATCACCTGATGTTTTGCTAAAACCCTGCTGACAATTAGGTCTTCAGACCTCTTTTTGGCTAGTGGGGCCTGGTCCCTGCCCAAATTCTAACCACATCATAGTAGCTTCGCCAATTTGGAGATACCAGGGTAGCTGTGCAAGTCTGTTTGCATCTGAAATAGGCTTTACCTTATTTATGTACTTGCCATGAGGCAAAAATCCTCATCAGAGTATGACCTGTGAATATGGCTTTATTTGGAAACATGGACTTTCTCATTGGAATGAAATTGGGACGATGAAGTGATGAACGTGAGTCAGCTGAATTTGGCCTGACTGCTACAGGACAAGAGAGACAGAGAACTAGTACGCCAGGTGAAGACGGAAGCATAGATTGAGAGGATGCATCTCGAGGCCCAGGGAGGCAGAAAGAAGGTTGCTAAGCACCTGAAGCAAAGGAGACACCTCCAGTGATTCTCACGAACAGCCTTCAGGAGGAATCAATCCCACTGAAACATTCGTCTTGTGTTCAGCTCTCAGAATGGTGAAACTATGTTCTGTTGCATTTCGTCACACAATTGTCACTCTACCTAAGTGACATCAGCATAGCAAACTGGTGAAGAACTGTCCCAAAGCTTCAGGCATGACGTGTGTACCGCCTCTGATTCAGAGAATGGGAATCACATGGGTGGGGTGGAGTCCAAGGAGCAAAGGCAGCATGGCTGTGTAGCCTGAGCCACGGTTGTCATGGAGAGTGTGCCAGTGTCAGGGGAATATCTGGCAGATTCTCAGAGAAGGCTGTTATATCAATCTCCATTCTGAGAAAGAAAATTGATATTGCTCAAAATGAAGTGGGATTTGATGCCACTTGAAAGGTATCAAATCGCTACTGTAAAAACAGAATTGTTTGGTCCTGTATGATGATGATGCTTAGGCTGAGATACCCTGGTTTAGGGCCTGAAACTGAAAACCATCCAACAGTTACAGAGTTGAAAAGGCAAAATGGACATCACTCAAGTTGCCTCTGCCAGAGAAAATAGCAAACCTGAAACAGCATCACATTCCTGGGGGGACAAAAGACATCAGAGCCACCGTCAAGGACTTGAAAGCTGCAGAGGCGATTGCTCCTACCACATCTCCCTTTAGCTCTTCTGTTCTGCCTGTGAGTTATGGAGAATGACAGCTGACTCACAAGTAGTGCAGTCAAGCAGCGACTCCGACTGAAGCTGTTGTGCCAGATGTGGTATTCGTATTCCAACAGATTAGCATGTCTTTCTGGTACGTGGTGTGCAGCTAGGGAATCCTTGGTTCTTTTCTTTCTGTCTGTTCGCAAGGACCCCTGGGTACGATTTGTTTTCAACTAGCAAGGCCAGCAGTGTACCTTCACAGTTCTACTTCAAGGGTATATTAACTCTCCAGCCTTGCGCCATAACTAGAAGGATATTGATCACTTACCTTAGTGGTTCTCAACCTTCCTAATGCTGAGACCCTTCAATACAGTTCCTCATGTTGTGGTGACCCCCAACCATAAAACTACTTTGCTGTTACTTCATAACTGCAATTTTGACACTGTTATGAATCATAATGTAAATATCTGATTTGTGCCCCCCCCACATATACACAGGTTGAGAACCAGTTCCTTGCCTCTTCCATAAGGTAGTATATTGGCCCACTATCTTGATAGCATTATGCTGCGTGAATGAAATGGACCAGAGCTGTCAACCTCTTTGGATTTGCTGATAAAACAAATATGCATTGGAAAATGTAGAATAAATTTAACTAAACCTCAAGGGGCTTCTACCTTGTTGAAAATTTTAGGATTAGAGTGGTATAGGGCACATAGAGCTATCTCTTCTAAGGTGAAGAATAAACTGTTTTACCTGACCCCTCCCACCGCCAAGAAAGAAGCACAAAACTTAGTGGGCCTATTTGGATTTGGGAGGCAGCACATTCCACCCGGGGGTGTGTTAGCTTCAGCCCATTTGCTAAGTGACTGTGAAAGCTGGGAGCTTTGAATCAGGCCTGAAGCAGGAGAAGGCTCTTCAACAGGTTCAGACTGCTATGCAGGGTGCTCTGTCACCTAGCATGCAATCTAGCAGACATGATGGTCCTTGAAGTATCAATAACAGATAGGGGTGCTTTATGGAGACCTGTGAAGGCTTCTGTAGGTGAATCACGGTGGAGGTCCTTGGTACTCTGGAGCAAAGCTATCTGCAGAAAGCTAGCCTCCCTCTGAGAGGCATCTCTTGCATATAAACTGAACACTTGGCAATGGGCCACCAGGTTACCATGTGACCTGAGCTTCCCATTCTGAGCTAGGTATTGTACAATCCCCCAAGTCACAAAGCTGGACGTGCACAACAGCAATTCATCATCAAACGGAAGCACTGATTGGGTCCAAGTAGGTTCTGGAAGTACTTGGAAGGTCCAAGTAATTTAGGTGAAGACATTGCCAAAATGCTTATGGTTCCTACTCCTGTTGCAATACTTTCTGTTCCCAGATATCCATATATGGTAGTATGGATTGCATTAGTTACTCTTCTATTGCTCTGATAAAACACCATGACCTAGACAATGGATAGAAGGAAGGGCTTATGGTTTAACAAGCCCCAATCCTTAGTAGACTGCAAGACTTTAGTACAACTGACTCCATTATGGAAGTGCCATCCAGGCATTGGCAGCGACAATTGTTAAAATAAGAACAAAGACCTAATACATCAATTCCGTGGTTCTGAGAAAAAAAAATACCTTTTTTTTTTGTTTCTATATAAGGACTGTATTTGGGTCCTGAACCTCCAGTGCAGTCACTGCTAATTAAGGCGTTCTTTTGGGTTGAACTTGAGAACTTGTGTCTGAGTAGCCTTCGCTTGTAGATGCCTCACAACAATGGTTCCAGAGGGGTAAGAGTTCACAGTCAGCATGGCAAGGAAGCATGATCGCAGGATAGCAGGACAACATGGCAGCTGGGACAGCTGCACTCTCCCTTGTCACACTGCAAGCAGGAAACGGCAAACTGAGACTAGGGCACGATTTTAAAGTCTTAAAACCCGTCTCTACTTGGACTGCTTGTTTAAGCCAATAGAGCCCTTATTAGCTAGCCAGTGGCTACACTGAGTGTTTGGCATAGCACCGAGCTTTTCAGGACTTTAAGCACAAAACCGTCTTCTGGGTTGACATACTTCAGTTAGCAAGAACAGTTAGCCAGAAGCTAAAAAGCAAGGTTGGTACATTTAGAGACTTTCCAGAACAATGGACTTTGATGGATTAAATTTACTTTTTATTTTGGCAGGTGGTGTTGTCTGTGTGTTGAGTTTTGTGATCTGAATGGTAATTCCATCATGGAATCAGTTGTGATAAGGTCTGGGGTCCTGTTACACAGTGACATACTTTCTCCACTAAGGCTTCTCCTCCAAAGCAAACAAAGTCAAGAGCTGGGAAACAGGTAGTCAAATGTCTGAGCCTGCTGGGGGGACATTCTCCTTGAAATCACCATGTGGAGTCTGTCCTATGTGGGTTTTGTTTTTGTTTTTGTTTTTTGTTTGTTTGTTTTTGACTGAGGAAGAAAAGTCTAGCTCCTGGCTTACAGATGGTTCCTCGTGCTATGTAGGCACCACCCAGAAATGGGTAGCAGCAGCAATGCAGCTCTTTTCTGGGACCATCATGAAGGACACCAGTGAAGGAAAACCTGAACAGTGGGAAGAATTCCAGGCAGTGTACATGGTTGTACATTTTACTTAGAAGAAGAGATGGCCAGGTGTGTAACTAAATACTGATTTCTCGGGCTATAGCCAATTGCTTGGCTGGATGGTTAGGGACTTGGAAAAAAGCATGAATGGAAGATTTGGAGGAGGAGTATGTGGATAACCATGATGGCTATTCTTGGTTGTCAATTTGGAATTAAATGAAGCCAAATGTCTGGGAACACCTGTGAGAGATTTTTCTTAATTAAATCATTTGAAATTGGAAGATCTTCCTTTAATCCAGATCTTTTGAGATGAGAAGATCCACCTTTAAAGTGGGCTACACCTTCTGGTGGCAGAACACACACACACACGCATACACACACTTACATGCATACATACAAACACACACACATTCTATCAGTTCTGTTCCTTTGGTCAGGAGGCTGAGTTAGCAATTAGTAATCATAGAGTAACTGACAGAAAGCAATCAGAGTGCCAAAGGGTACTCTGGAGAGATAGGCACAGGAAGCCGTTGGGCAGGATTTAGAGTGGCACAGGTTTTTCTGGTCTGGCAGAGCAGAAGGTACTTTTTGAGATGCCAGTAAGGAGGATAGGTTAGCTTTTTGCTACTCAGCCTCTCTGAGCTAGCAGGTTTTCACCCCAGCCTTTGAATCTCAAGTCTTATTTTTAAATAGAACAATAGAGGTTTAGTCAAAGCTCCCTTTATATTTAAAGCTACCTTTAGCAGCAGTGACAGAGCTGGCACCCACAGGAATACAGTTACTTTACTCCCCCGCCGCCGCCAGGCTGCTATAGAAGTAGGCCAATAACTGTGGATTTGCAATTGCCGGCTGAAATACCAGTAGATTAGGGTGCAGCCACTGTGACAAAGTTAAAACAACAAAAACTATCATCCATGGACATACAGAATACCTTACCCTCTGTCATGATATCACATAAGCATTTCTTCTGGTAAGGACCCCACTTCACAGCTTCAAAACTGTGACAGTAGGCTTGTGCTCAGAGAGTTCACTAGTTTTAACATACCTCATCCTCGTTGTCCCCCCCCCCCACACTATCTAGAAGCATCAACTGGCTTGAGAGAACAGTGGGGTGGTCTTTTAAAGATATAACTAAAGTGCCAGATGGGTGGCAATAGCCACTGGGGAACTAGGACAGGTCCCCCAGGGATACTGTTTCTCCCATAGTCATAATTAACAGGTTCAAAGGTCAAGGGGTGGAAATAGGAATGATACCACTCACTGTGATCTCTAGAATAATTTTTCCCACAACCTAGGGGATGGGGAGTATGTAGGAGTGGGAAAAGCATCTGTACTGCCATCCCAGCAGTTGCCATGTGGGTTCTGGATAAACAGGTAAAGTCCCTCAGGGGTGCTAGAATCCAAGGGAACTTGTGGGTACACAGAGAGAGAACTTTCTCTCCTAGTTCACGGGTAGCTGCCCCCAACTGAGTATCAGTTACTCCCCACCTCAAACACAAAGAAAGCTTGGTGTCATTTTATTTTCTCTACTTCTGAACACTTCGTGATCATATGCTACAACAACTCAAGATATAGAAAGTTGGGTAAGTCTTCCCTTCCCCTAGACAGACCAACCCAGGTGCCCCGAGTTAGCTTTTTACACTCAAGGGCAGAAGAACCAAATATGGTCTGAGGAAGCTAGCAGAGGCATGACCTTCCCAAGGCATTTTAGTGTAAAATCTGCCTCCTTCCACCTTTCCTCTGAGTAAGATGATCAGTTCCCTGGGATCCTGTTTGTCCCATCTCTTGGTCTAGGTGGAGGTCTAGTCTCTCCCCTGGTCCTCCTCAGAATCTCCATCCAACCATGAGAGATGAAAGTGTACCACCCTATCAGTATCTGTGTCCCTACTATCCTTAGTGATGGTTGAAGTGGGGGCTGATTGGGGGTTCCAACACTGCTAGTCATTCATGATGGAGGGGTTACCTTCCTCATAAGGGACACTCTGAATGCCAGAAAACCATGGCCACTTATAAATCTTTCTTTATGATTTCCAGTCAGCTACTTAACATTAAACAGAGGTCTTCTCAGTCCCAGATGAGAGGCCCCAAAATATGTAACAGGAGTGCTGGAGGTCATCTAGGATGCCACCAAACTCGTTTTCTGAGAGGGACAGAGAATTGAATATGAGGGAAGGGCAGAGAACCCAGATTGATGTGGAGAAAGAGTAAGCCATAGCTTTGTCCCTTTGGGTTGTTAACTCCCAAAGGTTGAGAGACCAGCAAATAGTCTTAAGGTTTTATGGGTCACATAGATCCTCCCCTTGCTCTCTTTGCCCTGGGTCTTACCTCTATTTCTCCTGGAATTTCCAGGAACAAGAAACCACCACCACAGAAGCCTTCTTTCCCTTTCCTAGTCTGATACGACCCTCTAAGTCTCCTTCACTAGAAGGGAAATTTTACTTCCTGTTCCCACAAACGTAGGTTCTTTGGAGCTAAGAGTTTTTGCCCAGGGGGAGAAATGCTTCTTCCAGGAAACACAACAAATATTCTATTGAGCTGAAAGTTGAGACTTCCTCCTGAGACAACCAGCTAAGGAAGAACTAATAGTGTTAAAAGGAGTGACTGATGCAGATAACCAGGGAAAATCTGATTGCTTCTTCAGAAAGGAGGTAAGGAAGACTTTTTCCTGGGGTACCAGAGAGCCTTTAGGGTGTCTCTTGGTGTTGCCATTTTCTGTATATAAGGTCGATTGGAAACTACAACCATCCAAACCAGTCAGGATGATAAAAGGTCCAGACCCCTCAGGAATGAAGATACGATCCACCCCTCAAGTTAACGAAGCAAGCTGCTAAGGTGCTTGCAGAGGGTGGAGGAACTTATAAATGAAAGCGAAGGCCACTGACTAATTACAGGAAGGAGTGTAACTGACAGGAGTGTTTTCGATGTGTTAAGAATATCCTTGTACATACATTAAGTCAATATTTGTGACATTCTTTCTTCTAGTTCTTTATCATACAGTACAACATCAATTGAGATATTGGAGATTAAGTGCTATAGATATGTATTGTCACATTTAACCTATAGGACATTAAAAGGTAAAACAATCCTCAAAAGATTTTGGTTCCCAAGCTCTTTGGAGTCCAGATTGTATTCCAAATTCTACATGACAGTCATTGTCACTCTAAGATGACTGCTTTCTCAGTTGGCTTTCCTTTTGCTTTGGCACAATTATTTATTTCCTATGGCCTTGTTTTTTCTCTTTGGGAATAAGGATGTATACTTGATACCATAAGGTGAAGTTTGTTATTGATCTTTATAGAGCCTTGCATGTAAAGAACTTGGAGTTTTTCTAAAGTGTTGAGATTTGTAGGAATTTGATGGACCTTTAAAGTGGACTATAATTTTTTATTCATCTATTTATTTTACATCCTGGCTGAAGCCTCCCCCATCATCCTCTCCGAGGCTCTCTCACCCATCCTCCTTCCCAACACCCAAGCCTCTCCTCTTCGTCTCCATCCAGGAACGGCAAGTCTTCTATGAGTATCAGCAAAACATGGCATATCAAGTTGCAGTAAAACTAAGTACCTCCCCATGTGTTAAGGCTAGGCAAGATGACCCAGTATGAGGAGTAGAGTCCCAAAAGCCAGTAAAAGACACAGCCCCCATTCCCGCTGTTAGGAGTCCCACAAGAGGACCAAACTACACAACTGTAACATATATGCAGAGAGACTAGGTCAGTATCATGCAGGCTCCTTGGTTATCGGTTCATTCTCTGTGAGGCCCTGTGAGTCCAGGTTAATCGATTTTATGAGCCTCTCAGTTGTCCTTGGCCCTTCTGGCTCCTCCACTCCTTTCCCCTCCTCCTCCTCAGCAGTATTCCAGAACTCTGCCTAACGTTTGGCTGTGGGTCTCTGCATCTGCCTCCATCAGTTGCTGGATGATGCCTCTCTGATGACAACTGGGCCAGGCCCCAGTCTGGTCACAGGAGATGACCAGTTCAGGCTACTTACCCACTACTGCTAGCAATCTAAGTTGGGGTCCTCCTCATAGACTCCTGGGAGATTCCCTTGCACGAGGCTTTCTCCTGACCCTGAAAAACTTCTCCCAGCAGTCCCCTTCAGCACTCTCCTGCCCCATGCCCCCTAACCTGATGACTCATGTTCCCATTCCCACCTGTTCTTAGCCTACTCATGAAATCTCTATTTCCCCTCCCCAGGGAAATCCAGGTGTACCCCATGAACCCTCCTTCTTACCTAGTCTCTCTGGATCTGTGGATTGTAGCATAGTTAACCTTTATTTTACAGCTAATATTCAGTTATGAGTGACTATATACCATGTTTGTCTTTATTGATTTGGGTTACCTCACTCAGGATAATTTTTTTTCCTAGTTTTATCCATTTGCCTGCAAATTTCCTGGTGTCCTTGTTTTCAACAGCTGAGTAATACTCCATTGTGTAATTGTACCACATTTTCTTTATCCATTCCTCAGTAAAGGGCCATTTGGGCAGTTTCCAGGTTCTGGCTATCATAAATAAAGCTTCTGTAAACATAGTTGAGCAAGTGTCTTTGCGGTATGGTTGAGCATCTTTTCAGTATATGCCTAAGATCCGTAGAGTTAGGTCTTGTTATGGTAGGTTGATTTCCAGTTCTCTGAGAAACTACCACACTGATTTCCAATGTGGCTGTACAAGTTTGCTCTCCTACTAGCCATGGAGGAGTGTTCCCCTTGCTCCAAAGTGGACCATATTTATTATTATGAAATAAACCTGAGACTTGGAGAAAGGGGACACCATTATGCTTTTTAATATTTATTTTATCATTATTTTTAAGATGTATTTATTTGTTTGTGTGTATATGTATATATAGTTTTGTGTGGTATGTGTATATGTACTTGCACAAGATTATGGTTTTTAAAGTGATGTGTAAGTTAGTTGACAGAGGTTGGGTTATGATAGTTGGTTTTAATGTTAACTTGACACAAATTAGAATCACCTAAATAGGGAGAGTCAGTTGAAGAACTGTCCCAGTTACTGTAACTGATGTGGAAAGACCCACAGGTGTGGGTGGCACCTTCTGGTAGCAGCCTAGATAAAAAGGGGCCTGGTAGAAGGGAAATACTTTCCTATTTCCTTGCTTGGCCTTCCCTCTCGTCATCCAGTTGACTTTTCCCACTGCTGCTGCTACTCTGCCTTCACTGATATCAAAACCAGAGTTTCCAGGCTTCCATTGTTGACTAAAGACAAGATTAGGGCTCTCCAGGGACCTTCCAGCTTTTCCAGATCAGATTGGGGCTGCAGAGGCCCCCAGCCTCATCAACTGAACAGTTTCCAGACTGCAGGCCTTCCTAGCATGAGAAAACTATTGTTCTTACTTTAATAAAAGCTGATTTAAGGAATTCTTTATACATATATCCAGGCTCTCCATCCTGTTCCTCTAGAGAATTCTAACACACCATGAGAAGAGTATGAGATTTCTAGCTCCAAATGAGCCAGTTCCTCGTGACTCTTTCCATCTGTGCTGTTAGCGGCTCTGATGGATTCGATTGATATTTATTTGTACTTCACCAATAGCTATTCTAAACAGTGGCCCTCTCCTCTCCCCTCACATTCATTCCTTTGAAACAACTAGACAAATAGAAAATTCTCTCTCTCTCTCTCTCTCTCTCTCTCTCTCTCTCTCTCTCTCTCCATCTTTCTATTATTATTATTATTATTATTATCTGATTTTTTATCAAATTTTGCTTAATAATTTCTCTGCCTAAGAAGTGCCATGGCTTCAGGAACTTCCAACTCTCCAGTAGTTTTATTAGTGACATGATTTTTAATTCCCTGGTGCCACAGCTGTACTGGGAACGCTATGATGTATACAATCATCTGACTTACCCCGATGCAATCCTGTTACCTCATGAGAAAGGCGAGAGCACCCCTTTCATTGATTCTGCCCCATATACTCTTACGAGTGGTGTTTATGGATTGGATAGTTGTGTCTCCCCAAACCCGTATGTTGACATGCTAACCCTCCATGTGGGGTGGGGACATAGAGGCCTTTGGGAGTTGAATAGATTGTGAAGGTGGAGCACTTGTGAGTACAGCGTGAAAGTAGACTTATGAGAGAGGCTCCAGAGGGTCTTCTCAGTCACATATGGACAACAAGAAGGAAGGGATGTCTGTAAACTAGGAAGAGCTCATCTTCAACTTTATTGCACCAGCACCCTGACCTTGGACTTAAAGCCTCCGGAAGAGTTAGAGTGGGCTTCTGGGAATGACAAACCACCTGGTCTGGGACAATGGCTCTAGAAGCCCAAACTTACTTCAGTAGCTTGCTTAGTTTCTTTCCTAGGCTCTTGTTGAATGTGCTTTATTATTGTTTTTATTACATTCGGCTTTCCCCAAACCATATATGTGTTTCTGCCTATGTCCCAGGTTGTGCATTTTCAGCTTGAAAAGTCAATGACTGTCGTCATTAGATGAGTGGAATGAGAAATGGACCCCTGAGGGACCACGTAGAGAAAAAAAATAAAGTCAGTTTCTTATTTTTTTTCTTGCTTGGTGTTTACTCTAAAGCTGTCTGGCTTACAGTGAGGAGGAAGCCCGAGCTCACAAGTGTGATAGTCATCTGTGCTGACTTACAGCCCAGCAGCCAAAGATAACAACAACAACAACAAAAAGTCAGGAAGAGAAAGAATTCGTAATGTTTATCCTCTCTAATTCAGATATAATTATGGGTTTATTTACAAAATAAAATGATAAAGTGTTCTGAATTTGGGGCAGGTCCAGTGGCTCTTTTTTTTTTTTTTTTTGGAAAGTAGAGTGGAGCCTTGGATGGGTGCCCTTGGGAACAGGCTCACTGAAGCCTTTTGCCCCTTGACTTTTGGCCCACGCTTCTAGAACTCATGACTCATCAAGCCAGGCTCATGTAGCTAAGCATGCCTGGGGTTTCGAGGACACTGTTTAAGCATCCACGGTGGGGTGCTAGGTTGATCTTTGTGGGAGGTCTTGTCTTCTGATTTCTCTTTGCAGATTTTCTCTGTGTCACACTTGTCCGCGTCAAAACTTCAGAGTGACAGTTAGTGGCTCTGTGGCACAAACTCCTGGTCTCACTTTATTTTCTGTGGTGCCTCTTTATTTGAGTTTTCTCCCTTTCATCTCAGCACCATGCAGCAATCTAACAGCCAAATCAACGGAATCATTTTGTTGCGCAAACTTCTTATTCGGACTATTCTCATGCTCTCCTGTATTTTCCCTTTGCTAGTTACAGGTGGCTCTGAGTGGTACTTCATTCTCTGTGATGGTGCAATGTGCTGTTTATACAGGGACTGCCAAGGTCAGTTTACTCTCCCTTCTCTTCTCTTTCCAGACCTTATCTTTACATAATTTACTTTCAATAAAATGAGAGGGTAGGAGTTCAAGTGTAATAGGCTTTGCCCTTTCCCCAATATTCTTACACTGAAGCCCTAACCCCTAGTGAGACTGAAATTGGAGTAAGGGAATGTTGCAAGAAAGATGAAGTCTTAAGGGTGGGATCTTGATCCGCTAAGATTGCTGTCTTTACAATAAGAGACATCAGCAAGCTCGGCTCTCAGTCCGTGTTGAGAAGCTATGCGCAAAGCAAGGAGACGCTCTCAAGAAGTCACGCTGGCAAGAACATGCATCTTAGACTTCATGTTCCCAAAGTCTTGCAAGCCACCAATCTTTCTGCCATCCACTACAGAACATTATGTACAGTCAATAGCACTTTTCAGAGTGGCTTATTTCAGTTAGTGCTGTTCACTCAGAGAGCCTTCATCTCTTTTCATACCTCTGTATGGGACTTCTTTTCGTCTTCGCACACTGCCATATAACTGTCACACGCCACTGTTTATTTCTTCATTGGCTGAAAGATATCTTGGTTGATTTTAACTTGGGGTTTATGCATGAAGCTGTAATAAAGATTTATGCACAGGTTTTTGTGTGTACATATGTTTTGAATTCATCTGTACAAATACAAGAGTGTAGCTGTTACATTTTGTGATGATAGCATGCTTAGTTTGTGAGGAACTATCTGGATGTCTGTCTAAGTAGCTGCAGCATTTTCTATGCCCAGTGAAAGAGAGTCCTCATTGCTGCATCCTGGCCATCACTGGTTATCACTGATGTCTTGGGTTTTAGTAATTGTGCTGGCTAGTTTTATGTAAACTTGACATAAGCTAAAGTCACTTTGAAGAGGGAACCTTGACTGAAAAACTGGCCCCAGATTGACCTGTGGTATATTTTTCTCAATTGAAGATTAATGTGGGAGGGGCCCTCACTGAGGATGTTGCCACCCCCAGGCTTTTGGTCCAGGGCGCTATAGGAAAACATGCTGAGCAAGTCATGGGGAACCAGCTAGGAAGCAGCGCTCCTCCACGATCTATGCATCAGCTCCTGCCTTGAGTTTCTGCTC
The DNA here is from genome assembly GCA_004026605.1 of Ondatra zibethicus. NCBI lineage: Eukaryota > Metazoa > Chordata > Mammalia > Rodentia > Cricetidae > Ondatra > Ondatra zibethicus. The sequence continues at coordinate 29,223 of PVIU01014560.1, read as the reverse complement.
AGACTTTGGAAGTTAGAAAGATTGACTCCAAGCTGTAAGATGAAATGAGCCATTTCGTCTCCAAATTGCCTTTGGTCATGGTGTTTTTCTACAGCAACGGAAGCCCTAAGACAGTGAATCTAGCAGATGAACAGAGGCAGCTTCTGTTTTCATCCGAAATGTCCTCTTGCTCTGTGATGTTAAATGCATTTTCATTCACTACCTGTAGATTGTCTTTGCTGCGGTGTCTGTTCAAGTCTCTTGTTTATGTTCTTTCTAAGTGAGTTGTTCCCTCAGTGCTATGCTTTAAGAATTATTTTCACAGTTTGGATACAAGTCCTTTATTCAGCATGTGTTTTGCAAATATTATGTAATTTTAGTGGTTCATCTTTTTATTCTCATAATAGTGTCTTTTGCTCTTTTAAAACTCAATGAAGATGAACTAATCAGATTTTATTTCAGGGACTGTTCTTTTAGTTTTGTGTCTAAAATAATCATTGCCAAGTTCACTTAGGCTTGCTTACATCCACTTCTGCAAGTCACGGTGCTGTGTTTTGTGTTCATTAGGCCCATTCTTTCTGAGCTAGTGTCTGTGAAATATGTAAAAACTGTTTGATTTCCTTTCTTCTCTACTCCATGCCCCCTTTTCTTTCTTTTCCCCCTCTCTTTTACTCTCCAACTTTCCCTGTGTCTGTCCATCCCTCCCTCCCTCCTTTCCTTTATTTCTTTGTTCTATCACGTTGTTTTAGCATTTAAAAAGGAAATATCTTATTATAGTTATTTTGGCCAAAGTTGACTTAACCTAAAAGTTGATGACAAGCTGTGGAGTGCACATGTCACCCAGCTGCTCATAATGCATATGACCTTAACACAATCCAAAACTGAGACATTAATGCTGATTCAATATCATTAACCAAATGCAGATTTTTTAGATAGATTTTTATTATTATTTTATTTTATTACTTTAAAAAAATACCAATCCAAATTCCCACTTCCTCCCCTCCTCCCACTTCCCTCCCAGTCCCTCCACACACCCTTCCCCCCCCACCCCTCCAATCTTAAGAGAGGGCAAGGAACCCTTCTTTCTTGTTGTCGTCTGTCTGTGACAGAGAGACTCTTTGGTGCCTCTTTCATAAATCTGCTTTCAACCTGTACTACATGAATTCATCTCAAGGATCAGCTTTGTTGAAAGGGAGAACTGATTGCCACAAGTTGTCCTGTGACCTTCATGTATGTGTTGCAGGCTTCTTACCCTTCCTGTTTACACTCAAATGTGTGTGTTTGCCTGTGTGTGTGTGTGTGTGTGTGTATTAAAATATATAAAAATCTATGCTAATTTCCAATATTTCTAAGTTAGTAAGTTGGAAATAATCTTGGTCCTTTCAAATAATTGCATAAATTAACAGACATTGTCTTGGGAATTGCATGCCTAGCATTTCAAAAGCCCATTGTGAATTATTTTAAAATTAAATTCCTTAATTTTAAACTTTGACTTAGGGGCTGGAGAGCTGTCGCAGCCTCTACGAGCACTTGTTGCTCTTGCAGAGGACCCAGGCTCATTTCCCAGTCCGACATCAGCCTCTTCCAGCCACCGGACAATCAGCTCTCCTCTCGGTGTCACAGGGCTCGTGGCCAGCGAGCCCTTGTTTTACTTAATAATGACCCCACTGAGCCATCTGCTGCTGTCATCTGCTGCTTTGGGCACCAATGTCAAATGCTCCTGGCATTCCCCTCTGTCCCCAGAAACAGCAGGGCCGTTAGAGTATCATTGCAGGATTCTGAGCTGCAAGAAGTAAACATAATCGACTCTGGTTATTCTTTGTAGATGGCTAGCACTTGAGGTAGAAAAGTTGATAAGGAAGGGTGAAAGGAAGGTTCCCCTGGAAAACATGAGTCGCGGTGGAAAAATCTCCTACAGTGTTATCTTCAAACTGGTCTCTTTTATTATCAGTTACTGATATGTGACTAATTTTTAAATTAAATTATCATAGTTACAGCTTGGTAGAAAAGACGGTACATACTCTATAGAGTCTGGTACCATCTGCTGTGTCAAGAGTCCACGGAAGTCTCAGGATGCGTCCTCTGCAGACAAAAGGGAGAGCTTGCATTTCCTTAGAGGTAAACCCAGTACTGACCCTATTGACAATTGCTTCCTGGTAATAGGTGTTTCTCCACTGCAGAAGCTGGACGTGGAAATGAGGTCAGATGAGGCCTCTGCGTTAGCAACTTTAGCCTTATATGAACTACTGGAAACCCCGTGGCCAGTAAGAGCAAAGCTGGCCATGCTGCGCCCTGCTATCCCATTGAGATTTATGGTCGCTCTGCTTAGCCTGGAAAGGCTCCGCTCACCCTGGCTGGCCTGTGCTCTCAGCTTGGGGGGAAAAGGTGCGTCAGGAGCAACATGAACCCTTCTGCCGTGCTTTTCAACCTTAGGGAAGCCTGCGGCTAATCTCATCCCATCTGAGCAGGTCACGTCCCAGAAAGCAGCTTGCTTTTTATGGGTTCCTGCAACATCCTGAAATTGACAGAAGTAAACACTGGGAACTGTGCAAGCCTCCGTGGGGTCAGCCCACAGCTTGGAGGTTGAAAACGGCTCCAGATGGGGTCAGGTGGGGAAACAGCAACCGCTGGCTTGTAGTTCCGTTTGTGGAAATCAAATCCAGCTCCACTGTCACTGTCAATGTCCTCTCTCCTCTTGGGATGAGTTTCCTCTTCACAGGAAAAACAGCCTGAGGAAGATTGGCCTCAGGCAGAGGCAAGCAGTTTGTGGAGCTTTTGATTTCAGCAGGTCCAAAAGGCCCAGAGGGTCAGGGCAGTGAACTCTCAGCTTCTCCCTGGTAGTGAATGCAAGAGAGTGCTTTTGAATGCCCAACACCTGTTGTCAGAGGATGCTCAGATTCCATTCTTCTTTCTAATTGTATAATGCACAAGGTTACAAGGAACAACGGTGAAAATGTAAGACCAAAAGGAATCCACAACTCAGCCCTTCATAAGGTTAGCATACACTGTTTGCTCTCACAGAGGCGAGGCCCCTGCTGCCCCTATGCATGATGACAAAGCTCCCTGATCTCCTTTTCTGATGTGGTCCTTCCTCTCCTTCCAGGCCTCTCTCTAGGTAACCCTCGTTTCTCCCGTATTCCATTTGCCACACCCGGGTAGGTAGAAATCTGCCCATGTCATTGCTTTCTGTGTTCTGTATGTCACATTAGCTGTGAGTGCTGGCCGGGTAGTTCTCCCTCATCCCTCCCAAGCAAAGCCTCAGGGGTAATTTATCTGCCTGGCTCAGCTCCCACTCCTCCAGTTTCCCCATCTCTCCCCATGGGATCTTCATAGATTCTCTCTCTCTCTCTCTCTTGTTCTCCACAAGTGGTCAGCAGCACGTTCCATGACCATTTCTATGATGAGCCTTCACTCTGGCAGACAAGACTTTTCTCCCAGGCCCCCTCTGTCTCCCGTGGGATATTATGACCATCTCCCACTGGCCTTCCCTATTAGCCTCTTGTTTTTTTTTTTTTTTAATGACAAGCACCCCACACCAAAATGAGTTGCCTTTGCAATTCTCAGTTCTGAGGTGGAAGTTTCCCACCATTCCCATGTCACCTCACTGCTCCTGTGTCACCCCGCCACTCCTGTGTCACCCTGCCACTCCTGCGTTCAGCCTTCTTCATCTATTCCCCACCTTGGCTTGCTGGTGCGCTCTTCTGCGGGCCTCTAAGCCCTGTCGTGTGCCATTCACTACCATACACTCTGGCTTCTTCCCTTAGGCCCTTATGCTTACGCCGTCTCTACCCCAACCAACACTGCCCCTTGCTTTAGGATCAGCCTAGCTCCTCCTAGTCTCCGAATCTGGGTGGCACGGTGTCTGCCAGTGTTGTGTCCAGCACCAGGCTGATCCCGTTGAAGGACTTGGCTGTGCACCCGTCAGCTTTCCGTTTCCTCTGTCCGTCCTTTCCACCGTCTCTGCTCGCTTGTTGTTTTGTCTAAGGCAGCGTGCTGGAAGAAAACCAATGACTTCAAACAAGGGAAATGCATCGTCTCACAGTTAGGGGTACAAATCCCACGCCCTGGCCAGCCCCCTCCCTTTCACTCTCCCTGGATAGCCTGTCCCTGCTCTGCCTAACTTCTCCTGGTGGTTGGCAATCTTCAGCCTCCTCTCCACACTTCCCTCGTCTCTGCCCTGAGTGTCACAGAACATGGGATAATAATCAGAAGTAAAGACATAATTTAATAGTCCCTCTTCCTGTCTTGTGTTTGAAAGAATTAAACTCTAACATGCTTTAGTATATTTTACTCTTTTGATTGATAGTTAATAAAATTCAACTAGCCCTGAAGCAACAAAGACTGGATACCACATTCCATCCCCACACTTGACCCTTTCCTTCTCCATGCTCCACTGAGCATGGGACTGCTCCTCACCAGTCTCCACACTGGTGGGTGTGGACAGTCTCCTCACCCACCTTGCCAGGAATCACCCATGCCTCTCCTCTCTTGTGGTATCCTTAAACCAACCCATGAATCTAAGTGTTATACTTAAAGAAAATAGCTAGGGCTTTATTCATCTCTGGATCACCTGCTCTGACAAACAGAAGATTCTGAATCCAGCATTGAGGGACTCTTCCCATGAGGAGCCCTAGCCCCTTAGTCCCTTGAGGCCCATGACAGATGTGTCTTTTTTTCACCTCAGAAGTGCCCTTCTTCAAATCCATGGCACAATATTCTCTTGCCCTTTATGCACAAGAGCTAAGCGGAGGGTCCAACCCACGTGTCCCAGGGCAATTCAAAGGATATGGGAAGTGTGCCTCTACTCTGTGGCCTTAAAGGAAAGGAACTTCTAACGCATGATAAGAAATAGATGATATTATAATAAGAGAAATAAGCTGGTCACGGGACACATGTTGCATGATCCCCTTCCCATGAAGTACCAGTAGTCAAGTCCGAGCAGACAGAAAGTGAGGTTCTGATGACCTGCTGCTGTGGAAACAGCTTGAGGAGTTATCGTCGGAAAGAGCCAGTGTTTGCTTGGAAAGCTGATGAGTTCTGGAGCTGGATGGGAGACACAGCCACAGTGGGGACACAGTGAATGTCACAGAGTCAGTCACAGAGATGACTAAGGGAGCTATCTGAGTGGAGGATGGAACTGGATGCAAGAAGCACACATAACGGGAAACAATGATATGGATGGGGCGGGAGGTACAGAGGACAAAGTCATAATGAGCTGCTGTCACAGAGGTGTGGCCTTGTTCATCTGTGTGTTATTGAACTCGCGACAATGAGGTTGAAAATATAGGCAAGAAAGCCACATGGGTGATAGCTGGTGCTTGACCCTGTGTCTCTCCTCGTGGACTTAGTGAAATGAGAACTGTCAGGCTCAACCTTGAGGGTGGCATATGTTGTGTTTTGGGAGTATTTCTGACAAGCTTCCCAGCTCATCTCCATGAAGAGGACAGTTGAGAAGTAGGTAAGATCAGGAACCTCTTGGCTGCAGCTCAAGAGAGCACCTCTTTCCACACACGGGTGGAGAAGGGTTGCCAGCTGGATGCTGAGAGGAGCATGTGATGTTACCGGGCTTCCATGTTCTGAGGAAATCCTGGCTTGCATATGAAATGGAAACTTTGCAGCTCTGTTTTATTCATGGCTGTTGCAAGAGTTTCCACATTTGCCAGAGGAAGCAGTTGCCAGAAGTAAAACACACGGAGAGTGAAGGATGCATCTTTCTCTCCCCCACACATGGGCAAACCATTAAAGAGGATCCAGCCTGACCACTCAGGTGCTCAGGTGCTGCTGGGTGGAACGTTTTCTTTTTCCTTTTCTTTTTTAGTCATAGGGGAAGAGAAATGTTCCCCACGTACTGCGCCCATCTGAAATTTATGGCTTAGGGACTTTCAACCCAGCTCGTATTCATTCGCCTTTGGCAGGAGGTGCAAGCCTCCTTTAAAAGAAAAGTGGTTATTTGTCAATGTGTTCACACGCTGAGCCAGAGGAGACAGGGTCACATGACATGATGCTGCCCTGCTGGATAGGGTGCTGTCCTAGTTTCGTTTTTGTTTTAGTGATTAAAAAAAATACCCTGATCAAAAGCAAGTTATGGGGTACAAGATTCATTTGAGCTCTAAATTTCAGGTAATGCTTCACTATCATCAGGAAGTCACGGTGGCGGGCCCTTTAAGAAAACTGGTCACATCACACCCATGTCAAAATTGGGGAGAAATGAATGTGCTTATCTCTCTTTACTCCTATACAGTCTAGAGTCACAAATTAGGGAGGTGGGTTATCCCCTTTCAGGTTGAATCTTTCTACACCAAGCAAGGCAGTCAAGACAATCCCCCACAGACATGCCCACAGGCCAGTCTGCTGTGCCCATCCTTCACTGAGAGTCTCTTACTTCTCAGGCGGCTTGAGGTTGTGTTGACAGTTAAGCTAACCATCACAGGAGGATCCATGATGTGAGGCAGGAGGGATGGAAAACGTACCACTGGAGATGGGCTGAGGACAATGTAGGCAGAGATGGGCAGGTGGAATGGGGCACAGGGGCTCAAGCTGAAGGTGAGCTCTTCCCAGAACTGACAGAATTCATGTTGTAGAGGTTCTTGACCACTAAAAAAACCAGTCTGGACTCATTAGCAGGCCTGAGCTTGCCCTCAAACACTCAGCTGAGGTGTCATACTTTGGGTAGACTATTCCAGTTGTCTTGTTTATGAGTACAGAAAAGAATACACACAGTTGTAAGGTAATGTCAATGACTTTTCCTCCCTCCCTTTGTCCCTCCTTCCACTCTCTTTCTTAATTTTTTTTCTTTCTTTTTGAGACAGTGTTTTTCTATAGCTCTATCTATTCTGGAATTCACTCTATAGACCAGGCTGCCTCTGAACTCACAGAGAGCCACCTGCCTCTGACATCTTGGTTATCATGACTGTGACCATTGTCTCTAATGTGATAGCCGAGCCTTTCCATTGATGAGTGACTTTCTGAGGTGGGGGAAGGGGGAGATTTAAGAACAGGCAGAGCTGGGCATAGCAGGCTAGAGTGCATTCACAGACCGCATGTCTGTCTGCCATCCAGGGAAGAGAGAAGGAGCTTGTCGGCACCCAGGCCTGAGACACTCACGTAGACCTTCTTCTGCTTTAACCTCAGTGGCTCATCAGTCCCCAGACTGTGGGCTGACCAGACTTTCTGAGCACACTCCGATAGCCATCCCTTATGAATGTGGAAATGCATGGCAGAGTCTCACCTCTAACAGAGCCTTCTGCTCCCCATGGCTGCCACGCAAACAAGAATGCAATATGCAGATATGTACAACGATGTATTTAATTAAGAAAGTGTCGCATCACCACAGATGCAGGCTTGGGAATGGTGTGTGCCTGGGTGCCAGCTGTTACTCCTGGAATGAACAGTGATAGGAAGCCCAGATACCACACACAAGTTCCCTAAAAGCAGAGCTATGAGGACTATGCCAATATGGGAGAGAGAAGCCATTTTTCTAGAACTCATTTGTCTGTAGAAAAGCCTGGTGAGGACAACTAAAGAGAAACATTCTCCTGCTCATTATAGAGGACTTTATTTTTTAAAACATTGTACCTCTCCCGCTAAGTGTTTTGATAGAAACTGAGTTGTTGAAGTGGCCGCCTCCACCTCCCCAGCAATCCTTCACAGACTCTCATCCCCTTTGTCTTTTTAGGCCATCAATTTCACAAAACTGCAAAGGACTGACACGTACCAATTTCCAGGACGCGTTCCCAGCAAACTTGCCAGATGGATATCATCGATCAATCTCGTGGCATCCTCTCCTCCTCATTCTTATTGCTGGATTGAGCAACGAAGCCCAGCAACACGGACAAAGGGCCAGGGAGTCCAGAGTCTGAAGCTACAGATGTCCCCATGGACTGTTTGAAACTTATTAATTCTTTTATTTTTAAGCTTTTACATTTGTTTGTTTGTGTTAGGGATACAGGGCAATGGCACCCGTGGAGGTCAGAGGACAGCTTGGAGGAATTAGTTCTCTCATTGTACCAAATAGCTCCTAACGAGGATTCCAGCTCAGGTCTTCCTATTTGGCGGCAGGCACCTTCCCTCACTGAGCCATCTTGCTGGCCCACATGGCATGCTAAGGCCTAATAAACTACTTTAGTCAATGCCCCAGCAGCTTTTCTTAGGGCAGCACTATCCTTCATCCTGTTACACAGACCCGGAAGTCAAAGCCAGGGACTTGCACCAGTTTCCCCAGGTCAGGTCTAGAGAAGAAATAAGCTAAATCGAGACTCTGCTGAGCCTCCCCTGAAACGCCATGAACCACAAAGCTCCAGAGAGGTGGACAGTTACTGGAAATGAGGGTCAGAGATGGAATTTCTAACTTGTTGCTTTAAAATCTTTTACTTTCTCGGGAGGCATACGTTGGGAGTTCTGAAACAACTTGGGGGTTCTCTCCTTCCACCATGTGGGTTCTGGGGATCAAACTAAGGTCCTCAGACTTGGCAGAAATCACCTTTACTCACTGGGCTATCTTATACATGCTTAACTCTTCTTAAAAACTTCATTAAGCAGAAACTTTCAAAGAATTTCTGGAAACAGCCTGAGCATCTTCAGAGCATTCTTCAGAACTTCGTCTTGGTGTCTGGTATGACATACAGTCCCCTTGGTCTTGCTCCAGACATCGATGTTTCTCTTCACTTAAGCTTTGTCATCTGTAAACTGCCCAGACTATCCTTCCCTAGTGACTTCTTCAGGTTGACTCAGGAGTTCTGTTGACATGATCCAAGCAGTCTTAGACACTTCATGGTTTCTGGAGTGACAAGATTTCTCAGGATTATATTACACATTTCTTGGTCCAGCCTTGGAATCATGTTTAACTGGAAACAGCATGTAAAATATATGAAGGAGGTGACAGAAAGCGATGCATTTGAACGCCATCTGTTTGGTTGCTTTTAGGCAGCTGAGTGGTATTGCTTTCTCTTCTGTTAATAGGACATTCTCAAACTTTGGGTGACTTTGGAGTGAAAAGGCATTGGAATATCAGTGTAACTTCTTTGTTACCATTTATTTGACCACTACTAACATGGCTCTAAAACAATTTTTGATTAGATTCTAATGAAACTCTTTTTCTCATTGTTTAGGGTTTTGAGTTGTATTCTCAGCTTGGAATCAGTGGTACCTGAAGTCTCTAATCAGATACCTTTGTTGTTGTTGTTGTTGTTTGTTTGTTTGTTTGTTTGCTCTTTCAAGAAATGGTTTCTCTGTGTAGCCCTGCTGTCCTGGACTCACTCTGTAGCCCAGGCTGGACTTGAACTCACAGAGATCGCCTGCCTCTGCCTCCCAAGTGCTGGGATTAAAGGTGTGCGCCACCACCGCCTGGCAGCTAATCAAATATCTAATCTTGTTCTTTTAGACACAGTTCGCTAGAAGCTGGAGACAGGGCTGTGTCATTAACAGAGCTTATTGTTCTTGCAGATAGCTGGGGTTCTGTTCCCAGTAGCCCTGCGGCAACTCACAACGGCTACAACTCTTGTTCCAGGGATCTGGCTTTTCAGTAGACTCCTACATGGACACAGTGCACTTAACTTTATGTAACAAAAATAAAATAAATAATAAAGAACTTTCTAAAAATATACACAAATTGCTAGAACTGATGAACTGAGATCCAATTTTGGTAGTTTCAATATTCCTCATGAAACTATGTTTTAGGGCTATCTTGTGTAAACGGTAAAGAGGAGAGTTTTAGATTTCACGAATTCTGGAATATTCTGTTTCTATTCCACTAGAAAATTGACATCAGCCTTTAAACACCAATGCTTTGATGGTTGTGTGGGGCTGGAGATGGGAGATGTCATGTGGCCTCTCTGTATCACAAGCAACTGGTAGTGAAGGCTGGGGTATGGGTGGCGAGGATTGGTTTATACACAGAAAGGGGCTTGAGGTTCTCAGAGCATAGGGTCCAGTTAAAAGCCTCCCTTTCACGGTCTTTTCTGTTTTACTTTCCTTCCATCTGCATAATTAAAGCTTGCTTCCAAAGGAGAAAGCCAGAGCAACAGAGTTCGGGGTCTTGAGACATGGATGACCTGAAGTATGTTTTCCTATGCTGGCGGGTAATTCCAAATGAATGGCGCAGTTTCAAAGCCCTCGGTGATTTAAAAGTGGGCACATCTGCTCCTCCAGTAGATTTTTATTACTGTGAGATAATTGAACATCAAGTAATAAAACTGCACTATCCTGCATTTTAGCCTCTGCAGATTTGGAAATCCTTTCCCCGGAATTTGTCCAAATTCAAGACGATCTTTCTCGGAATTCAGTGCTCGCCCTACAGAGTGAATTTCTAAATAAATTTAACAAGGAGGTGAATGGTGAACCGCCACATTGGGGGAGGTGCATTTGGTCAGTGGGACCCCCAGCATTATCCCCCCATTAACTGTCTTTGCTTTGCACCTGCCTAGAATAAGTGGGCTTTAGAGAATGTAAACAACCTCCTACTCCATCCTCTTACTTAGGTGTCGAACAGTGCCCTAGGCAGTGCCCTAGGGGCACTTTTCAGTGACCAAGCCTCACTCTGTGGTCACAACAACTCTGTGAAGCCATCTGGAAGAAGGTAAAGAAATTGCTCAGGGTCGTAGGCCGAAATGGCTAGGCAAAATGGGTGTTTAGGCAACTGACCAAGAGCCCATATGTCAGACATCCTGGAGGGTGGTGTCAAATGACTAGGGAATCTCAAACCTAGATTTAACTTGATATTATCTAGGCTAGTTCCAAAGCTAACCCCTGATTCCTCTTCTAACACAGGATCCAAGCGGCAGCTGGGTCTGGGTTTAGTCACAGCCAGCGGCGAGAGGAAGGTGAGTGTCTTCGCTTCTCAGGAGGTTTTCAGTATCCTGTCTAGATTCTAGACTCTAGAAGGTTTTGAAAAAAAACATGAGTATCCTGCCCTAAAGCAGTCATCCTCAAATTTCCTCTGCTGGTTAATGCTTTTTATTCCTCCTGTTCCCTTGTCTATGATCCTGAGAGCCCAGCATCATCTTCCCTGTGTCCCCTTCTTTCAGAGATTTCTCGCCTTGTTCCTTTCCCACCAGCTGAGCCCTCAAACACATCTCACTGGACAGACATCTCTCTGTCAGAGTTACTCAGTAGGCCACTGATAGAACTAACTAATAAAAGACAAATTTGGAACTAGTCAGTTAGAGAGAAATTATTTTGTTTTGTATGGGCTACTGTGTAAAAGGTACAGTTGGGAAAATGTCTTAAAGCGGAGGAGGTAACCAGGTAATGGTGCCCCCTAGAAGAGACTGGAGTTTACAAGGTGGTCCTAACTCTCCTTTGAGACAGTTATTCGGTCTCTCAAATTTTAGTCTCTTCTGATACAGATGAGTTTGGCTAGCTCATCAAATAAGGTAACTCCTAGGTATGTTGCAACAGTCTAATAATATTCAATGGTATGTTTAAAATGGCATTAAAACCCATTATGATGTGAACTGCTGTGAACAAATCTGGAGACATGAACGTTATGGACATTTTGTGTTCATTTTGAACACAATGTTCATATTTTACACAGTTTCTATATTGAAATAATAGAGGTCAATGCTTGATTCACAGTGGTGGTCATATGACACCAACACACATTGTGTCCTTAGGGTGCTGTAGCAGTGATGCTGTTTGCTTTCTGCCATCCCAGCATGCCCAGCACTCCATCTGGTCCTTACCTGGTGCGGGAGAATTGTCTGCATTCTGTCAATCATGATTTAAATAAATGCTGACTGGCCATTAGCCAGGATGTATAGGTGGGACAACCAGACAGGAAGTAGAAGCGGAGCAAGGAGAATAGGAGAATTCTGGGAAGCAGGAAGCTCTCTCGGCACTCCTGGCCTGGACTACACTTACCTGTCTCTGCTCTGCTCAGGGGAGGATGTAATAATGCATTCCTTCATCTTTGACCTTTGTTTTCTGGTTGCTTTCTGTCCCTGGAGATTGAAGTGGTAAACGAAACAGAGAGAAAGAGAGACTGCTTCTTCATGAATGGGTGTGGCCACTGTCCCCACTGGCTTGGCCTGGTGCTGCACCAGCTAGCTTGGGTTCCCTTATTAAACAGTGTCTGAGACCCAGAGAAAGGATAGACACCTTACAGAGGCTAACTCTAAGGGGTTCAAATCCGTCGCCTCTCTTTAGGCCTGCCAGTGATCCCTTTTCAACTAGCCCATGTGAAACATGGCTTCTCCCAGTGTCTAGGATGATGAATTTGTATTGAGCTCCCACTGCTTACCACTAACTAAATACTAGAGACAGGGAAATCCCTAGTCTTTTCCTCACTTTACCTAATAAGTAGCAATGAACATGTGGGATAAAACCTTCAAGAGACTGTCTAAAAAAGGAGCCATAAAGGGCAGATTGTAGATTTTATCTAAAAGGAAAGCTGAGAGGTGGAATACTGGGTGTGGAAAGGCTTAACTGGGAATTAAAAATGTAATTAGAGACTAGTAGAATACTTGGAATGTCAAGGGAATGGGAAATGCTGGGGTTATTAAGATTAAGTGGGGCTGGGAGCTGGAAAAGGATGGAAAGTAGGAGGAAGTGGGTGGACTAACCTAAACTAAGGATGTATGAAAAACCTGTGGAAACCTACTAGATAATGAGTTAATTTCAAAGTATACATTTTAAAAATGAATTTAAACAGATATTCCCTGTATGGGTGGACAATGATGTTACCCAAAGACATGAATATTAAAAGGACATTGCAGAGCAAGGTGTGGGATAGCTCCCTATGAGGAACTGGCTGGGGAGACACCAGGTATCCTGATAATAACACAGGCTATTGCTACTGTTCTAGTTACCCACCATCAATATATGATGAGTCCTATTGCTGAAGACACCATACTCTTTGACTGCAGAACACAGAGAAACCAATCTCAAATCAAATGAGAAGCTTCTCCCTCCTGGCTACCTAGCAGGAAGGTGTCCTGTAGGTTTCTTGGAAAGAAAAGATATTAATGGCCTTACCCTGGGAGGTAAGAGACAATAGTGGCATCACTGTCTAGGGTCCCAAAGTGTCTTGGTTTGTGGCTATGATTGTGTGTGTGTGTGTGTGTGTGTGATAACTTTCTATGACTTTGAAATTAGGGCAATATTGGTCTCAGAGAGCGATTTGGAAGTTTTCTTTCTAACCAAAAGCTAGTTTGTCTAAACAAATCCATTTTTCCCCCACATATTTGGTAGGCTTGACTTTTGAAAGAGAAGCTTTGTTTTGTGCAGAATTGATCAGTGCAGATTCAGTTTGTCCCTGAGATATACAGTTCTTTGGATGGCAACTGTATGTTTGAATGAGATTCAGCCATTTCTGTCATTCAGGAATTGATCCACTTAACATGAATCCATCACTACTTTATCCATATTAAACCAGTTTATCATTTTCTTTGCTTGGGATAAAGTGGAGAATGTGAAATTTAATAGGAAGAGGAATCTGTTAGGCTCTGATTTGCATCCTGCCGTAGAGTAATGACATCCTCTGCAGGCCTTCTCTTCCTGCCTGAAAACCACACGCTGTGACACCTTCAGGAAAAGCTCAGCAGCTGACATGGCCACACCTTCCAGCACATGAGGACCTTACTAGGAACACATCACATTCAGCCATTTCTCCTTGTATTTATGGTTTTTATTATTAAAATATTTAAACCCCACTATAATTAAATGTATAAGGTAAGTTATTACATATTTTAATAAAATTAATCTTCATAATGTTTTGTTTCAAAATGAAAACTTTATTGATTTAAAGTGTTCTGATTGGCTTTACTTTATTTTGGTTTAATTCCTTTCTCTGATCATATCTTTGATTTCTTTTGTATCCTTTTGGCAAGTTGGAAGCTTAGCTGGCTGGGATCTTTCCCTGAGATCACCACTCTCTTTATTGCATTTAACAGCAGGGTTTTCTTAAACTGTTTATCTCTTTGAACATAGGACTTACCTCCATTTCACTTTCTGATGCCCCCTTTTCCTCAAATTGTGCATTTTGTATTTTTCCTTGCTCAGCTTGCCCCTTTTCATTTTTGATCTGTAGGAGAATGACCACTAATGACTACATGACAGAGTCAATACAGGGCTGTTTTGAGATTTCCTCTGCCAATGCAATTAATCTAAAACTCTTCAACTAAGCCTCAGGCAGACTTTGTGGACAAGGGCAAAAAAAAAACAAAAACAAAAACAAAACCCAAAAAAACCCCACATTCTTTGCCAAAATATCACAACAACAGTCTCTAGGTCACATACTAAAATTCTTTTCCTCCGAGACCTCTTGAGCCAAGCCCCCACAGTTCAAATAACCCTTGGCAACACTGTCTTGGTCCTACTAGGACAGCCCATGAAGTTTAGCTTAAAAGCATACAATTACTTTTATAATCCAACTCCTAAAGTCCACATTCCTCCAAACAATGGCGCTGGAGAAGGAACTGAGAGCTCTATAGCAAGCTGGATCTACAGCAGCACAAAGAGACTGTGAGCCAGGGCCTGGCTTGAGCAGCTATTCTCAAGGGCAAAGTGTCTTTTACCTGGACTGTTTGGCTGTTCACCTTCTCCCTGTCATAGAGCAAACACACTTGGGTCTAGAGTAGGAAGGCCAACTCCCATCTTCAGAGCTAGCTTTTCATAGAGTAAAACAACACTTGGCAATTTTTCCAATGTAATCCATACCTAAAGGACATTTTAACCCCTTTAAGACTGAACCCAATGATCAGAGGGAGGGACAACATTACAGAATAAAGGAAGCTTAGAGATAAGGGGATTTTCAAATTATTTGCTTGTGGAGAAGCAGAAGTTATAACAATCCGTGAAAAACTGGAAATTGAACATCCCATTATCTGGTCATTGGAACTTGTAATGAGGAGCGAGTGGGCTGTGTCCTGCTGCCTGGCTAGCTTACCCCCAAAATAACCACACAGAAATTGTATTAATTAAATTACTGCCTGGCCCATTATATCTAGCCTCTTCTTGGCCAACTCTCATATCTTGATCTAACCCTTTTCTATTAATCTGTGTTTACCATGAGGTCGTGGCTTACCGGGAAAGATCCTAAACCAGTGTCCATCTCAGGAGTTTCATGGTGTCTGCTACATTGCCTTCTTCCCAGCATTCTGTTCTGTCTACTCCACCTACCTGATTTCTGCCCTATCAAAAGGCCAAGGCAGTTTCTTTATTCAACCAGTGAAAGCAACACAAATATCGAAGGACCTCCTATACCAGGAACTGATTATCAAGTTTGTACTGAGGCTGAGCTGTATTGTAGTAAAAATATAAAGCATCAAGGCTTAATGAGATCTGAATCCAAGGGGAAAAGAGATTAGAGAAGTCAGGTAAGAGAAGTCAGAAATGAATAGATCTAACCTTGAATGAAGCCCACAGTTAGTTTGCAGGAGTAAAAGAGACATAGAGAAAAAGTTAAACAGGAATCTTGCCAGAGAAATGGAGATGCCCTTGAAGCATAGAAGTGGATGGGGGGGGGGGCAGGTAAGTTCAGTAAGGATAAAGTCTCAATCCAAAGTTGTTCCCAAAGAGATTGAGACTTGTCAAAGAGATGCCTGGTATCACAGTCAGAAGGCATCCATTTTTGTACAATAGGTGCCCAGAAAGGTGTAGGGAAGCTGCCTGGCATTTGGTATGACTTTTGTTGAGAAGGCTCCAGTGAGCATGTGAGCAAGAGAGTGAGAGCAGGCAGCTCCAGGGGACACTTACCCAGGTATGTGAGGAGTGGGCAGCGCAATGGAGGAAAGATGTAGCTGAAATGATAGACTCTAAATTTTATAGTTGGATAGAGTGGATGGTTGAAGTCAGTGGGGGTGGGGTGGGGTGGGGCAAATTGGCAGTTTGGAGGGGAAGGGCTTTTTTTTGGGGGGACAGTGCCTCTCCTATTTTCAGCATTAAATGTAAATTAGGGTATACTGGAATCACCCAACTGGTCCACTCTAGTGATAGAAAGTTTTATTGGGGAGCAACTGCCAGGGCTATTGCTCTGGGAGCAAAGGAAAGCAAAATGGAGGAAAAGCAAGTGCCTTTTATGGCAGCCAGCCAGGCAGGGGTCTTTGGGATGATAAAGGCTCTTCAGATTGACTGAGAACTAGATGCCCTTGTCCTAGGTAGTTGACCTATGGAGGTGGATTAAGGGAAGTTCCTGGTAAACAGGAACCTATCATCTGAGAGTCCTGAGGAATGCTGAGTTTAGGTTTACAGAAAAATTAAGAATGCCACATAGGAAGTTCCCATATACGGTATTACCAATTATCACCAATTATCCTATTATTCAAATCTTTTATTTGTATAGACTTAAGGGCCCAGAAGAAGTCATGCATACATTAAGGATTCTATGAGGGTAGCTGACCAACAACTATAAATTTCAGATCTGGGGAGAGTCATAATGTTTCTAATGTATAATATTATATACATTAATATATAATAATATTATATCTTAGCCCCTCAACAAGCTTTCTTTGTCTACCTCTGTGGAGGCCCTAAATCATTACGAGCATCACGTGAGACCTTTTAAGATGTAGAAGGAGGTAGTGAAGTAGGATGGAGAAGGTAGTCCAGGAACGCTTTATGCAGAGCGTGAAATTAGCACACAAGAAAGACCTGCTGGTAAAGAGGAAGGTGGAAATTCTAGCCTTCTGAGCAAGAGGGACTATTCCCTAAGGAGCCCCTGTGCCCCTCCCTGTGGCTATCAGGCCCTTGAAACAATGGACCTCCAGGAATCCTATTTCCCAGAATCTCTCTCTGGGAAAGGAAAAGGCTGATGCTTAGTGCCAAGCAGAGGGGAAATGTGTTTGTCCACAAAGATTTCACACAGTTCTTGCAACTTTTTCAGAAAGACTGGAGCCCAGACAAGGATGGGCAGCTCCACAGCTGGCCTAAGACTGCTTAGTCGTACACACCTCCTAGAAGTCCACCTTTCTCTAGTGAACTGTCCCTGCTTCTGCTACTTTCCACAGGTCTCTGTCTAATTTCTTATTTCAGGACACAGAGGCCCAGCACGCACTGAAGATACTCAACCAGGCTCCAGCACCTGCTGCTATCATTTGGATCAGAGTCCTAGCTCTTGAGCCATCCTAACAGGCTAAGCTTGGTCACCCACCACCAATGAATCAATTAAAGAGATAAGCAGTAGTGGAAATAGAGAAAGATTTATTCAATCTGACCCCAGATTGAAAGATTTATTCAATCTGTTTTGTTTTATTTTTTATTTATTTTTTTTTTTTGTAAACTTGAACAAGCTAGAGTCATCTGGGAAGAAGAAACCACAGCTGAGAAAATGCCTCTATCAGATTGGCCTGTAGGCAAGCTGTAGGGTTGTTTTCCTGAGTTGTGATTGATAGAAGGGGCCCCAGCTCACTGTGGATGGTACCACCCGGGCGCAGTTAGTCCTCAGTGTGGGATGTATTCTATGAAAGGGCGCAGTTAGTCCTCAGTGTGGGATGTATTCTATGAAAGCCATAAAATCCAATCCAGCAAGCAGAATTCCTCCAGAGCTTCTGCTTCAGCTCTGGACACCAGATTCCCGCCTTGAGGCTTTGCCGTGACTTTCGTCTATAACGGACAGTGATGTGGAAGTGTGAGCTAAACAAACCCTTGCTTCCGCAGGTGGCTTCGGTCATGGCGTTCATCACAGCAGTACAAAGGAAACTACAACACCGGCCTCATTGGGAAGAAGAACCAATACAGAAATCCAGCGACCCCTCCGGGGACCCCAAGTCTGTCTTTGGGGTTCTGACATGAGATTTAGGTTTAATGAAAGGGTCATAAGTATGCACAAGTAAGCCCCGGTTCTGGTCACTATCAACCATCCTCCAGATGTCATTGCGCATGCTTCCAGTTCCAGGTGTATCTGACAATCTGCACACAAACTCCTTCCTTCCGGGAGGAAAGACCCCCTTCTGTTGACACTAGAGCCACAGTAGCCTTTACCTTTTCAGACTCCTGGGAAAAATTCAAGCCCTTGGTACCTATTGTCTCTAGTGTTGGTAGCTGGGGGAGGGGCACAAGAGCCCTCTTTAGGATTTCTTGCTGCAGTCCGGACACTTGTACCAAAAGCTAGGAATGCTATCACAACACCTGAGACCTAGAGCAAAGAGCCCACCCCACCCCATTCCCCGTTCTCTGCCCCCCCCTCACTGTTAATGAAATAATAGATTAGCATAAAGCAAGGTTCTTTACATTTCCCTAGCTTTTACTTCCTGTCCTTCTCTGTCCGGGATCCCACCTGGGACAATGCGGCCAAGGCTTGTCTTGGACTTCGCTTATTTGAGAGTTTTCATGGAGGTCGCTCAGTTAGGGATTTGTTTGATTTTTTTTCCCATAGTATTTGCTGATTCTAAGCTACAGAAATAGCCTCATCACAGGCTGTGTCTTTATGTAAATTTCATGTGTTTTTCAGGGGTTAATTACAATTCTTAAATTCATGAAGCAGTATCTTGTCTCAATTTGGGGATATTTGCTAGTATTATCCCTGAAGAAAAAGCCCCTTTGGCATCTCCCCTTTCTGAAATTCCAGTTCAATACTGAGTGCCTCCTGTATGCAATCCTCTATTTTTTCTGGCTTCTCTCTTTTTCGTCTCACATAGCCCCCAGCTACATTCCATTCTGCCTGCATGAAACAAGGACATGAGTGCCCCAATGCATGGTTGAGGAGAAGGGTATCACTGTAGATAGAGGGAGAATATAGCCAGGTGCATCTGGAAGGGACCAGACTGAACAGGGCCATGTGGGGAGGGGGGATGTGGGGAGAAAGAAAAAGAAGAGAGAGGAAAAAGGGCCAAGAGGACCAAGACAGCTCATGGAAACCAAGGGGAGCAAAACAACTTGTAATCAAAAGGGTTGAGTTTGAGTTATATAGGAATCACAAGTTGGGTGAAGCGGAACAGAAGTCCAGTCCCCTGGGGTGGAGAGGTTTACAGTGTGTGGGGGTTTGAGGGGCTGAAAACTGCTGGCGAGAGCCAGAGGTACTGAGTGAGACCCGTCCCAGGTTTCTTTGGGACCTGATACTGTCCTGTCTCCTCAGCTGGGCTCTTTGCTTGCTTCATGCCGTCCATTCCATCTTTTTTAGTGTTCAGTTCCAATGGTTCTGTTTGGTTCTTTTCCAAGTCTACGAAACTGCTTTGCTCTGGTTTCTAGGCTCCACCTTAGAAGTTTGTCTGTATTCTTATGTTAGCCCTCAGTGGGGATGCTCTAGAATCATGCTAACCCCCAAACCTTGGGGCCTCTTAGGTCACACCCTCCCTGCTCCCCGCTGCTGCTCTCCCTCATATGTCTTCCTTTCTTACGTGGAAGTTTGTTTCTTGTGTTTCTCTGGGCTTTCATCACAAAGATGTGTAAAAGACTTGCTTGCTCATTTCTGCTAGGGTAGGGCAGACTTACTCTCATTCCAAAGTAGAGACTTCTCAAGCTCATGAGAGCAGATTATGGGCTATTTGTTTGGTTGCTCCCAATTTTCTCTTCAAGGAACCTCAGAGTAAGAGAGGCCTTTTCAGGCAGACTGGGAAGCTGCATGGTTACTCAGGTTTGCAGGCCTTCTAGAAAACTGAGATTTTTCTCTGGAATCCACAACTCAAGTTTAGGCCAAAGACACTAACATGTTATCATTGCATTGCTGTTAAGCTGTTAAATATCTGCCTGCCCCCGCCTCTGTCTCTCTCACTCTCCCTCCCCACCACAGTGAGAGAGAGGGAGAGAAAGAGGGAGAGAGAGGGGAGAGAGAGAGAGAGAGAGAGAGAGAGAGACATATACACATACATTGAGGTGGTCTCAGTAGAGAATGTGATCAAAATTTTTATTTTATTTTTTACTTCTCTAACAGAAAGAATGATGACTGAGTGTTTAAGAGAGTCCCTGGATTCTACAACATTCCAGGTGTCCTGTGTGTTCTATTAGTGGGACAACAGGGGACTCAGCTCACGCCTGTGCCGCTTACATTCCTCCACCCTGCAGTTGTTCAGCTGAGTCCTAACCTGTGCATTAAGGCTGCTGGGGGTTATTGGTTTTCCTTTGTTTTAAGAATATGGCTGTGAGAATGGGAACCTGACGGGACCAAGTGGGCAAGGAGTCTTTTCAAAGAAACTTGCAGCAGTCTCTCGAGTGGAAGCGGCTCTTGACATCCCTGTTTCCTGCTGCTCTGGAGCAGCAGAGAATGGAAAAGTAGAGGCCATTTAACCCGAAGGCGGCTGCTCAGACATCTTTCCTCCAACAGAATTGGCATTCATAATGGAGCCTCAAACAAAATACGCAGGGAACCGTAATTCAACAATTGAAAGTAGTTACCTAGTAAGTTTGGTTTGCTTTTATTTATTTATTCCTCGTATATAGGAAGTAGTAATTCAAAGATGCAGGAAGAACAGGAACTCAAACTCGAGTTATTTAGGAACAGCATTTTCTTCTTAAAATTTATTTTGTTTTATTATTTTTTTAAACAATCTTTTTTATTTTACAGTTCTCCCTCCTTCCCCTTCTCCTGCTCCCTGTAATCAGATTAATGACTACCTGAATTGCCATCCTAGAACCTTCATCCAGAAACTGATGGAAGCAGATTCAGAGATTCTCAACTAAGCACTGGGATAAGCTCCTAGAGTCCAGTCATAGAGAGAGAGGAACGATAATATGAGCAAAGGGGTCAAGACCATGGTGGGGAATCCCCCATCTACTCCTCAGGGACGGTAAGGCCTTCAATGAAGAGTCAACAACATCTGTCCTATCACTTGAGGCAGGATCAAGGCCTTCTCCCTGTATCTAGGCTGAACAAGGTATCCCTCCATAGGGAATGGGCTCCAAAGAGCCAGTTCATGCACTAGAGATAAATACTGATTCAACTGGCAGTGGCCCAGCAAACTGCCCAAGCCACACAACTGTCACCAACATTCAGAGGTCCTAGTTCAGTCCTATGCAGGTTCCTCAGCTTTCAATCCAGAGTCAGTGAGCTCCCTCTAGCTCAGGTCAGCTG
Source organism: Ondatra zibethicus (assembly GCA_004026605.1). Classification (NCBI taxonomy): domain Eukaryota; kingdom Metazoa; phylum Chordata; class Mammalia; order Rodentia; family Cricetidae; genus Ondatra; species Ondatra zibethicus. Next base: position 8,306 of record PVIU01014560.1, on the reverse strand, counting down.
TCTCTGTGGGTTTCCCCATCATGATCTTTACCCCTTTGCTCATATTATCACTCCTTTCTCTCTTCAGCTGGACTCTGAGAGCTTGGTCCAGTGCTTAGCAGTAGATATCTGCATCTGCTTTCATTGGTTACTGGATGAAGGTTCTATGATGACAATTAAGGTATTCATCAATCTGCTTGCAGCGGAAGGGCAGTTAAGGTACCATCTCCATTAAAGCTTAGCTGGGGTCATCCTTGTGGATTCCTGGGAATTTCCCTAGCGCCAGGTTTCTAGCTACCCCATAATGATTCCTTCTGTCAAGATATCTCTTTCCTTGTTCTCCCTCTCTGTCCTTCCCAATTCCTCACAAGGAACAGCATTTTCATGTTGGGTGGTGGTGGCGCGCGCCTTCAATCTAGACCTTGGAAAGCATAGGCAGGCAGATCTCCAAGTTTGAGGCCAGCCTGGTCTACAGAATGAGTTCCAGGACAGTCAGGGCTACACAGAGAAACCCTGTCTCATATAAACCAAAACAAAACAAAAACAACAACAGCAACAACAAACACAAGTGTTCTCTTCAGTCATAATAACCAAAAAAGTAGCCCTACAAAGGGTGGTTTTCTTAATGAAGGACTCATTCTGGCATCCATAACTGATTTCTAATGTTGTAATACAAAGATTTTCTTTTTTGTAATAATTTCTACTGTATTGTTACAGGAAGGAGGGAGGACACCCCAACTCACTCTTTCCTTTCTCTGTGTGGTAGAAGGTGAGGTGGCTAATTAAGAGTGAAAGTATGTGTGTGTGTGTGTATGTGTGTGTGTATGTGTGTGTATGTGTGTGTGTGTCTGTGTGTGTATGTGTGTGTATGTGTGTGTGTATGTGTGTGTGTATGTGTGTGTGTCTGTGTGTGTATGTGTGTGTGTGCCTGTGTGTGTGTGTGTGTGTGTATGTGTGTTTCAGTCTTTGGCAGGCACTCATACCCTTCAACCCAATAGTGTTGACACAGGGCATATGGGGAATCTGAGCTTTTGTTTCTACTTCAGTAATCTTGTGTCCCTCTGGCTGCCCACTGAGCAGTGGCAGAAAAGTCTCAGTGGAAAAAGTCAGAACCTTATTGTCACCATCCTGTCACACTGGAACAACCATAATGAGACATTTCTACTCTTTCCAACCAGAGCGGCATCAGCAAAGGCTTATGTGAGAGCCAACACCCTCATTCCAGCCAACAGAAATGATCAACTTGACCCCTGTTGGTGGTGGGGGCACTTCGAGTCCTTGAATTGCCCCCTCCAAACATTAGAAAAAATTGTATATTCCTTTCTCCTGAAAATGTTCAGAAGAAGCCAGAATAAAAGAAAATTGAACATGATCCAGAAGTCCATAAGAAAATATTCATTATGTTGACTTTATATCTTTCTGTGCTTCTTGACTATTATGATGTGGACAGTCTGTACAAAGACACACTGGACACCAGAATATCCTGCTTCCACCCAGGCCCCAAAGCAAAGCTGACCACGTATTGGAAGCTAGAACTACTGGCTGAAATAAAGTCTTCCTCTCTCTTCCTTTGATTTTCTCAGGTACTTTCTCACACATAGAAATTTCAAGGACACAGTGATAACATAGTTCATTTCAAAGACGCTGAATAAATGGCATTTGAATGTCTCATCACAAAGAAATAAGAAATGGATATACTTAATGCTGATTTGAATACTATACAAGTACATGCATGCAAAAACGCTTCATGGCAACCTATAAATCTGGACACTTTATATCACCGTTGAAACATAAATAAAAAAGGGTGAGTGAGCACATTCATTTAAACAGAGACTTACATATTCAGATCCAAGTTGAGGAACAAGTTGCAACCGTTATAAACCCAAACAAATCTCTACAAACTCACACCAGGGTCAAATTTCTGATAAAGACACTGAGTAAATCTTGAAAACGAGAGAGAAATGACATGTATGCACTGGAAAACATTTGGAAGACAGCGGATTTCTGCTAAGTCCTTGGCAGTGTGACAGAAACGGTAACACAGAGAGAAGGCACACAAAAGCAGCTTTCAATTTAGAATTCGCCAGGAAACCTGACATTCCAGAGCATGGGATGTTATGAGAGGCTCTCCTCATGGCTAAAGTATTTTTACAGAAAGGAAATTATGAGAAAAGAGAGCTTCAAAAAGCAGAAACTAAGGATGAAAAAGTAAACATGTCAACAAATTCAATGCTTCCGTTTCTCACCGACACTCGTAAATAAGTTTGACAGGCAGAGTAAAAACCATGACACTGTTTGAAGTCACATTCAATGTAAATAGTGAATTCATTTAAGATACAGTATGAATATCATAAGGTAGACAGTGAATTTACTGGAAGTGAAGACATCTGTCTGCACTGCCTTTAAGCAGGGAGGAGAGAGATGCTATTAGACTGAAGGCATAGACTGAATACCCACAGCACTTGCTTAGAAGCAACAGAGTATTGCCTTCAGCCATAGTAGAGATGAATCAAAATGGAGGCGGGGTTTCCGTTCTCATCATCTAAAAGGGGTCACGTTCCTTGGCTTTGATGTATATGTTTTTTAAAGCTCTGAGTAAATATTTGTGATCCATTTAATGAAATTAAAATGTGGCTTATCTGCACAGTATAGGAAATAAAGCAGTTTTTAGTACCAAGAATTTTTCACAGTATGTTTAAAGTTGACATTCTTTTAAAATATGTGAAGATGAGATTACTTGCATTCCATATATTAATTTTAGTATTTAAGATTCTATTTAATTTAATTTAGTATCCAGAGTCCACTTGCATCTTTGTCAAACTTGTTCATACAATGTTTTATTTATGAGTGTGTCCTTCACAAAACCTATGCTGATTTCTTCAGATCGTGTTTTACAATTGAAAAACCATTCCGTTTAGAGTGTCGTATAGTCTGCCCATTTATCATAGGCTTTGGTTTTGTCTACACATAAGGAAACTAAAGACAAGAAAAAAAAAGCAGAAAAAGATCTCAAGTTTATATGGGCGGAATCTATGAGGTCAAATCGTGGGCGTAAGGCTTCTGCTTGCTGGGAAGATTTTTAATATTACTATCTTCCTCTATGGTTTTAGTAATACAGAATCTCAAACATCTCATCAAGTGCTTCAAATAGAGCAGAAAATTGACTAAAAAAAATGACCAAAAGAAAATTTATTGTTTCTCCTATGCCAAGCCAAGTATTGCATGTGCATTTTCAAGAAATATTAAAGTTTATTTTTTGTGAAATTGATTCTAGTCATTAGATATTCTTAATGTGGTTGCAAATTTTTTTTATTTTAACTCAACTTTCATTTTTATTGCTTTTAGAAAAATAGAGCATTTATATTAAATTCTCCTTGAACAAAACTGACTAAACTGTTAATGTAGATCATTTCATATTTCCCAGATGTGTTATAATAAACCCTGGCACTAGTGAGTGCCATCACATGACTGAGGAGTTTCTATGTTTCATTTTTTTCTGCTGCTTTCCTATGCAGAGAATGTAGCCCAGAGTAGAGTCGACTATACATTTGTTTAAACAATCATCTTCCTTATGTGACCCATCAAAAGGAAAATGATGAACATATGACATTATAAACAATGGTTATCAAAGGTGTTTATAAATTCAATTATCAAAGAAATTTGCTTTAGCCAAGAGTATCTTTCCAACTTAGAGGCATGGGAAAGATGTCCTGAACGGGACTCTGGTAACATAGTATGCTGGCTAGTTCCATGTCAACCTGGTACAAGCTAGGGTAATTTGGGAAGAGGAAACCTCAACCAGGAAATGCCACATCAGGTTCACTCACCTGTGGGCAAGCCTGTGGTACAGGGTTGTTTTTTTGTTTGTTTGTTTTTTGTTTGTTTGTTTGTTTTTTCGAGACAGGGTTTCTCTGTAGCTTTGGAGCCTGTTGTCCTGGAGCTAGCTCTTGTAGACCAGGCTGGTCTCGATCTCACAAAGATCCACCTGCCTCTGCCTCCCGAGTGCTGGGATTAAAGGCGTGTGCCACCACCACCCGGCATTACAGGCTTTTTAATGATGGGTTATTTCTAAGTGTGTTTGTTTAATTCTTACATATTTAAGCTTTTTGTGTTTTAGGTTCATATTATTCATTTCTAATTTGAATCTATTATGTTGTAAGAGCAATTTACCATTTGAAGTTTTTAAATTTTGTTGGTGTTTGTTTCATTGGCTATTTTTTTAAAATGTCTGTTGGACATTTGAAAAATGATATTCTTCTTTTGTTGGCTAGCATGTTCTACCCATCTATATATTTCTTTCTATATGTCTTCATCTATCTCTGTTTGTAGATCTTTTTAGGACTCTCTCGGACCTACCCATGGGACAACTCAAGTAAATCAAGGCATCTGAGAGTAAATCCTGAGATGATCAAAGAATCTGAGCATTACAGAATCATAGACGTCACGTTCCCTCACCTTCTAGAATCATTTATATTGCCCTGATCTTTAGGAGCAAAACGTCTGCTACTAAAATAGACAGCCTTGACTCTATTTTCTGTTTCTTTGCCTAAAGCAAACGGTTCCTGCCAGTAATGTTTAAGCTGATACTTCTTGATATCCTGACGCAGGACATCAGTTTTATGCTTGCTTTCCCCTGCATACAGGAAGGAGCTACAAGGCTGAAAGTAAAGAATGCAAAAACCCTGAGGATAAAGAACCATTAGTTCATAAATGAAGGAGTCCACGGCCCATAAAGACAGAAGCTGGCAGCAATAAGATGTAGGGTGTATGGTAATTGTAGCTCCACAGGGTCAGTGGTACATAAAGCCTCCGCAAATGATGCTACTGAGTAAAAAGTTGAACCACTGCTGCATCCGCCAGTCAGACGTCATTTCCATTAGATGCAGTTAATACACTGCAAGAGACATAGGTGGGGGAGCTGCTTTGACAGCTCAGGTCTCAGAGCAGCTCCTGTGGACATGCAGCAGAAGCCTGATTAGTCTCCATCACATAGCTGTGTCCCCCTCATCAAGAGGTCCAGGAATGCTTTGTTAATGTGGCAAGAAGAGATCATTAAGGGGAAATTCTTTTTTTTTTTTTTTGACTGAAAGAGCTTTATTCATCAACCAATAAAGCAACACATATACAGGACATTTCACATCAAATATAAATAAAGCGGCAATTCCACAAACAGAACTCCAATTACAATAAGAAAGTATTGTATTACTAAATTTCAGAATATAAGAATGTTGAATAACACTTCATCAAGTAAAAATTAAACTAAGAAAGAATGGCTAAATGTAAAAAATATTTAAATGAAAAATGCAGATCAAATTTAAGGTATTCTACATATATTTCTAAACTATTCACAATTTAATTTTGTCAAATTTATTTTTTAATAACAAAAGAATGTGGTGTGGAGGGTGCAGTTAATAACTATGAAACACCACTTAGCCTCACTGTAACACTGGAAGTTCTTAAATAAAAGAATAGAGTCTCTGATTCAGATGAAAGCCTAACTTTCAGTGGGGTGAGTCAATCTCCTGGCCAAGAGATTACCCCTAGGCGGGAGGGACAGATTTGATAAAGAGGTAGGCCGAATAACTAACTAGTCCAGGACATTTTCTTCCCAGAATTCCCACCCCAGCCCAGTCCCCATATCATAGGAATGATATATCCTTAGATATGCCCACCTTTCTGATTCAAAATGGTTCGACTTTTCTATTACTGTATTTTTTATTTGTTAGTTTGTTGTTCATTTTTTGTGTTTTTTCTCTCCCAGAACCTAGGTAATTTTTTTTTGTTTCTTTGTTTTTGTTTTGTTTTCTGATACTTCAAGCTTCTTTCTCTAAAGGGGAGCGTGGCTGCCACATGGCTGGCTGCTTGTCCGCCATCTCTCTGGGCCCTCACGTGTCTGCTTATCTCAGACGGTATGGTTTTTGTCCTTATTGCCTCCATTTTCCTCCTCTGGGCAGCTGGTGCATGTTGCAGCTTTCCAGGCACATTTTCTTTCCCAGAATTCCATCTTTTATTTATTAACCTTAGTTTCTCCAGCTGTGGCTTGGTATTATACAAAGCTTCCTAATGACAGAGTTTAAAAATAGTGTATGTCTCCAAATATTTTAATTGTTATAAATTTCTTATAAAACACACACTAAATGAAGTTATGAAACTCTACGCTTTCCCGCTTTCAATAATCTTAAAAACACAGAATACATATGACATGCTATATAGATATGGAAAATCCAGTTAGTATATGAAACTGTGCTCGCCATTAACAGCTTATTATGTGAAATACACATAGTGACTTAGAAATCCTAGCTTTTTAGTTCCCCAAATACTCCTTAAATTCAATGTATTTTGACAAATTAAAATCAGAGTGTTGCTGGGCAGTGCTGGTGCACGCCTTTGATTCCATTTCTCAGGAGACAGGCAGCTGGAGCTCTGTTTGAGGCCAATGGTCTACAGAACAAGTTCCAGGACAGCCAGGATTGTTACACAAAGAAACCCTGTCTCTAAAAAACAAAAAACCACCCCCCAAATAAATCACAGTATATAATTGCAATTTTGGCTGAAAGAGTTCGATGCCTTGATATTTTGAATAAAAGAAACAAGACAAAGATTGGATCATGTACAAGATGAAAGCCTCCTGTCAACAATAGCTGCAGGGGCAACATGCCTGTAATTTATCAACAGCCAAACCTTCCCACACCAAACACTCCCCACCTAGCAAACATTGTTTATCAAATGATTTGAATTTTAAACAAAAGAATCTTTGATAAATATGTAAGCGTTTCCATCCTCCATACACACCTGAGCCGTGGCTGTGGGCAAGCCCCACCCCTCCTCCAGTAGTCTGCCAGGGGTGTGCACACAAGGATGGTTCTGGGGCAGCAGCAGCTCAGTGATCTGGAAGCCAGGACGTGATGTTGGTTTGTAGGACAGTGTTTCCACACTGGCGTGTGAAGTTTCTTCTCAGCCTTCAGCCCCTGAAGCTTTCTGCCTTCTCTGAACTCATCTGGGATTTTTTTTTTTAAACTCTAATATAATCATCCTCAACCTTCCATTACTAGTGAGACTAAGAACCCCAAGAAGTGACCCCAATTTCCCTGGTATCACCATGATTGTCTTAGACTGCACAGGATCTATTTCCAAATAGAAAAGAAAACGATATTGATGAATGGAAGAATGCCCACCTTCAGGATGCACATGAAGCAAATGTCTTCCATAAGAAAAAAAATCTGTGTGAGCAATACTTGAGTGGGACATCTTGCACACAGGACACATGTTTGTTGGTGACACAAGAAGGAAAGAAACCAACAAAAGGAGACAATTCTTTATCTGTCCCGCCCCGGTATTAAAGCTCACCGCTTTCCTCTTATATAGTGTAACAGACTCAACCGGGTGAGTTTAAGTGGGGTGTTAAATTTTGCGAAAATCAGTTCCTCGCCTTGACATGGTCAAGCCTGTCAGTCAATGGGATTCGATGTACCCACAATGACTCTGAATATAAATGAAATGCCAAACTCCAAGAGACTCAAAACCTTCCAAGCAAACAGCATGGAATGGACTCATTATATTTATTTCTGACCTTGCATGTGTTTGTAAGGGTGTTTATGCACAGGTGTATCTGAAATGTAGGAAAAGTGAAAGAGGGGTTTTGGGGTTTATGTAAGTAATTAGTAGTAACTGCAATGAAATGGAAATAACTATCTCTTGAATATTTTAAAACAATATGATTTTTGAATAGTAGACCATATAACATGTTTATGAGTTGATTAAAATGTTTATTTTAATGAATGCACTTATATTCAAATTACATTTCCCATAGGTTCCTCTAATGCTAAACATATCATTGACTTAAATAATTAATACCTATGTTAAACATCAAGACTTATCTAGACAAATTACTATTTCTTGGTTTAATGTAGAGTCCTTCTGTGTAAAGAAGTGTGTATCTTATATTTATGAAATGTGGAGTATTAGTCTTGCATATATTATATTTGTTTATGCAATAGAATATTTGTTTAATGATGCAAAGATGTGTTGCGCTCCTTTATGTTGCATTTGTTTAACTCTGTGAAGCTGCATTACTTTGCCTGCCCTGACTGCCTGATTGTTCTAATAAAGAGTTGAATCACCAATAGATAGGCATGAGAGGGATAGGCAGGGCTGCCCGGCAGAGAGAATAAGCAGAAGGAGAAAAAGAGAAGAGGAAGAGTGAGAGGAGGAGAGGAGGATACCGGGGCCAGCCACCCAGCCACCCAGCCACCCAGCCACCCAGCCACCCAGCCACCCAGCCACCCAGCCACCCAGTCACCCAGCCACCCAGCCACCCAGCCACCCAG
>PVIU01014559.1:0-51487 GCA_004026605.1 Ondatra zibethicus | reverse complement strand
CCAGCGGGAAACTCCACTCTTTAGGCACTCCATATGGGGCAAGATATTCCACAACAAAATCAGATTTAAACAATACCTATCCACAAATCCAACCCTACAGAAAGAACTTGAAGGAAAACTCCCACCCAGAGAAGCTAACTACACCTACAAAAGCACAAGCAACAGATAACCTCATGCCAGCAAACCCCAATGAAGGGAAACACACAAACATGACCACCAAAAGATAACAGGAATTAATGATCACTGGCCAGTAATATGTCTTAATATCAATCTACTCAATTTACCTATAAAAAGACACAGGTGAAGAGAATGGATACAAAAGCAGGATCTATCCTTCTACTGTGTAGAAGAAATATACCTCAACCTCAAAGACAGATGTTACCTCAAAGTAAAGGGTTGCGAAAAGATTTTCCATTAAAACAGACCTAAGAAACAAGTGGGTGTAGTTATCCTAATATATAACAAAACAGACTTCAAACTAAGATCAATCAAAGAGATGGAGAAGGACACTTTACACTCATAACAGGAACAATCCATCAAGAAATGGTCTTAATCCTGAACATCTATGCCCCAAATAGACGAGTACCCACATATGTAAAAGAAACATTACTAAAGCTTAAATCATACATCAAACCCCACACAATAATAGTAAGAGATGTCAACACCCCACTCTCCTCAATGGACAGGTAAACCAGACTAAATTTAACCCAAAAATATGAGAACTAACAGATGTCATGACTCAAACTTAACAGACATCCACAGAACATTTCACCCAAACCTTCTTCTCAGGACCTCATGGAACCTTCTCTAAAATTGACCACATATTCGGTAACAAAGCAAACCTCAACAGATACAAAAAAAAATAGGAATAACCTCCTGTGTCTTATTGGATTTCCATGGCTTAAAGTTAGAATTTAACAACAACATTACTCCCAGAAAACCTACAAACTCATAAAATAGAAAGAAAGAAAACAATACAAAGAATTAATGAACCAAAGGGCTGCTTCTTTGAGAAAATCAACAAGATAGACAAATGCTTATCCAAACTAATCAAAAGGCAGAGATAGAACATCCAAATTAACAAATCAGAAATGAAAATGAAGGCCTAACAACAGACACGTAGGAGATTCAGAGAATCATTAGGTCACAATACAAAAACCTGTACTCCAAAAAAATTGGAAAATGTAAAAGAAATGGATATTTTTCTAGATAGGTACCACATAACAAAATTAAATCAAGACCAGGCAAACAATTGAAATAGACCTATAACCTGCAAGAAAATAGAAGGATTCATCAAAAGCTTCCCAACCAAAAAAAAAAGCCCAGAGCCTGTTGGTTTTAGTGCAGAATTCTATCAGAACATCAAAGAAGAGGTAATACCTATGCTCCTCAAAGTGTTCTACACAATACAAACCAAAGTAACACTGCCAAACCCTTTTTATGAGGATACAGTTACCCTGATACTGAAACCACACACTCAATCATGAAACAGAATTACAGACCAATCTAACTCATGAACATTGATGCAAAAATACTAAATAAAAAAAACAGGCATACTGAATCCAAGAACACATAAAAAAAATCATCCACCATGATAAAGTTAGCTCAATCCTGAGATGTAAGGATGGTTCAACATATGAAAATCCATCAATGTAATCCACCATTTGAATAAACTGAAATGAAAAAAAAGTGATCATCTCATTAAATAATGAGAAGACATTCAAAAAATCCAACACCCCTTCATGATAAGGTCTTGGAGAGATCAGGGATACAAGGAACATATCTAAATATAATAAAAGCAGTATAGAGCAAGTCGATAGCCACCATCAAATTAAATGGAAATAAACTTTAAGCGATTCCATTAAAATCAGAAATAAAAAAAGGCTGTCCACTCAATCCACATATCTATTCAACATAGTTCTTAAAGTTCTGGCTAGAGCAATACGTCAACAAAAGGAGATCAAGGGGATTCAAATTGAAAAGGAAGAAGTCAAACTTTTGATATTTGCAGATGATATGAGAGTATACATAAATGACCCCAAAAACTCTACCAGGAAACTCCTATAACTGATAAATATCTTCAGTCATGTGGCAAGATACAAGATCAACTAAAAAAAATCAGAAGCCTCCTATATACAAATAATAAAGAAGCTGAGAACGAAATCAGAGAAATAACACCCTTCACAATAGATAATATAAAATATCTTGGGGTAACACTAACCAAAGAAATTAAAGACCTATTCAACAAGAACTTTAAGTCTTTGAAAAAAGAAATTGAAAAAGATAGCAGAAAATGGAGATTCTTCCATTTCTTAGATACATAGGATTAACATAATAAAAATGGCAATCCTACCAAAAGCAATCTATAGAGTTAATGCAATCCCCATCAAAATCACAACACAATTCCTCACAGACCTTGCAAGAAGAATAATCAACTTCTTGTGGAAAAACAAAAACCCAGGATAGCTGAAACAATTCTGTACAAAAAACTTCCAGAGGTTTCACCATTCCTGACATCAAGCTCTATTATAGAGTTACAGCAATGAAAACAGTTTGGTATTGGCATAAAAACAGATATGTTGGCCAACAGAATCAAATCAAAGACCTGGATATTAATCCACACACCTATGAATACCTGATTTTTGACAAAGAAGCTAAAATTACACAATGGATAAAACCATCTTCAAAAAATAGTGCTGGCATAACTGAATGTCAACATGTAGAAGAATGAAAATAGATCCATATCTTTCCCATGCACAAAACTCAAATCCAAATGGATTAAAGACCTCACTGTAAATCTGACCACACTGAACCTGATAGAATAGAAAGTGGGAAGTAGCCTTCAAGGCTTGTGGGCACAGAAGACCACTTCCTAAATATAACACCAATAGCAGAGACACTGAGTGCAACAATTAATAAATGGGACCTCCTGAAACTGAGAAGTGTTGTAGGAGGCCACTTGTTCATTCCCAGCTGCACAGACCACAAAATAATTACTCAGAAACTATATTATTTAAATCACTGCTTGACCAATCATGTAAGCATATTACTATCTAGCTCTTATATCTTTGGTTAACCCATTTCTATTATTTTATATTTTACCAAGTTGCTCATGGCCTACCAGCTGGCAGCTCACGTCTTTTCCCTCTGGTGGCTCCATGGTGTCTTTTTAACTCTGCCTGCTTTCTCTCTGTATATCTTTTCCAGCCTGACTATATTCTGTCAAGCCATTGGCTGGAAGCAGCTTCATTATTCATTAACCAATAAAAGCAACACATATACAGAAGGATTTTCCACACCAGAGAAGCTTCTGTAAAGCGAAGGACACAGTCAGCAAGACATAAGGGCAGCCTACTGAACAGGAAAAGATCTTTGCCAACCCCACATCAGACACAGGACTTATATCCAAAATATATAAGGAACTCCAGAAATTAGACATAAAAATTCCAAATAACCCAATTAAAAAATGGAGTACACTACTAAACAGAGAACTCTCAATAGAAGAATCTCAAATGGCCAAAGACACTTAAGGAAATCATCCATATCTTTAGCCATCAGGTAAATGCAAATCAAAACTACTAAAAGATAATGCCTTACACCTGTCAAAATGGCTAAGATCAAAAATACCAATGATAGTTTATGCTGTAGGGGTTGTGGAGTAAGGGGAACACTCATACATTGCTGGTGGGAATGCAAATTTATATAACCACTAAGGAAATCAGTATGGCAGTTTCTTAGAAAATTGGGAATCAACCTACCTCAGGATCCAGCAATATCATTCTTGGGCTTATACCCAAAAGTTGCTCACTCATACTACAAAGACATTTGTCCAACTGTGTTCACAGCAGCATTATTTGTAATAGGCAGAACCTGGAAACAAACTGATGCCCCTCAACCAAAGAATGGAGAAAGAAAATGTGGCACATTTGCACATTAAAATACTACTCAGCAGTAAGAAACAATGACATCTTGAAATTTGTAATGGATAGAACTCGAACAAAGCATCCTGAGTGAGGTAACACAGACCCAGAAAGATGAACCTGGTATGTACTCACTCATAAGTAGATACTAGCAATAAATAAAAGGATAATAAGCCTATAGTTCATGACCCTAGAGAAGCTAAGTCGCAAGGTGAACCCTACAAAAAACACACATAGATCCACCTGGAAAGGGGCAATAGACAAGATCGCCTGACAAAAATGTGAGCATGCAGGTGTGGGGAGAAGAGAAAGCAGAAGGGGAAGAGGAAGGGAGAAGGAGAGGAGGAGGAGAGCTTGAGGAAATGGGATAGTCAAGATGGAAGAAGGACAGAGATGAGAGCAAGGAAAGAGATATTTTGATTGAGGGAGCTGTTATGGGCCTAACAATAAACCTGGAACTAGAGAAATTCCCAGGAATCCAGAAGGATGACCCCAGCTAACACCCTAAGCAATAGAGGAGACGGGGCCTGAACTGGCCTTGCCCTGTAGTCAGACTGATGAACATCTTAAATGTCACCATAGAATCTTCATTCCAGCAACTGATGGAAACAGAGGCAGAGACCCTCAGTGGGAGCACTGGACTGAGCTCCCAAAGTACAGTAGGGGTGGGAGGAATGAGAATATGGTCAAAGAAGTCAGGACTTTGATGGGGACATCCACTGAAACAGTTTAGCTGAGCTAATGGGAGCTCACCAACTCCAGTCAGACAGAGAAGGATTCCGCATAGGACCAAACTAGACCCTCTGAATGTGATTGACAGTTGTATGGCTATGGCAGACTGAGGGGCTACTGGCAGTGGGAACAGGATTTATCCCTACTGCTTGTGCTGGCTTTTTGGGAACCTGTTCTGTTTTGATGGATACCTTGCTCAGTCTGGATATAGTAGAAAGGGCCTTAGACCTTCCCCAGAGCAATGTGCCTTACCCTCTCTGAAGAGTGGATGGGAGTGGGGTGGGGAGGAAGTTGAAGGGAATCGGAGGAGGGGAGGGAGTAGGAACTGTGATTGGTAGGTGAAATGAAAAAAAGATTGTTCTTTTCTTTTTTAAATAAATAAATAAAATCAATTCCAAATACTAAATTCTTCGAGTTATTCTGTTCTGTCAGGCCATAATTGCCAAGCAATCAACAAACTATCTTCAGGCATAATTTTCCCTGAACTGAGCAGGATTAAGGACATTTTGCAGGTGTGCCTACATAGCATGAGATTTCCTGTCATAGGGAATCTCACAACTTGCTTTGGAATAAAAAGCAAAAGTTCAGATTACAAAAGGAAGGGAGGAAAGTTCAGAAGAATGGATAGAAAGAATAAGTTGTAAGAAAAATTAAGAACGGGGAAAAAAGAGAAGGCAGGTGAGGATCATACACTAAAGATAGAAACAGGGAGGGTGGGAAAAATAGTAGAATGCGAGATAAGGGAAAATTTGAGGAGGAGGGAAGAATAATATAGATAGAACTGAATAAGACCTGGAACTGAAATCCTGAAATCATAGGTCAGCTTTTCTATGCATCAATCATACATGTTCTTGAGTGATTTATTTTAATGATCAAAACCTTAGTTTTCTTATAAGTAAAATAAGAATGATGGATTCCTTATTACCCAGAATTCTCACTGATGTGCTTGTGGATGGTGAGCAAATGTCAATATAGACCTTAAGGGAAGCGCTTTGGATATCTGTAACACACACTGATGATATTCTGCGTCAATGAGTGTTAGATGAGGTTGAAGAGAGGCCATCTGTTACGGTGAATCACATTAATGAAGTGCTTAATATTTAAGCATCTTTTCACTTTTGGAGTATACTCCACTTGATGGATTCATAACATTTTAGCATGGTATTACTATTTTCACTCAGATATCCGTAGCAACATTGATCAGTATTTTTATTTCTTGGTGATTTATTGGTGAAATCTCTGGTAGATTTTAGAACCACTGTGGGTCTTATTAAACTTACATATATCTAAGAATATGACATGAAGCTCCTTATAGCTTCCTGTTAATAAACATCAGACAATTGTAAATGTAACCTTATTTTCATAGTTCCCCCCCTTTAAAAGTTGACACACCATTCCTACAATTTCATGGCATGTGGCTTTCAGAGCCTGTATTTTCCTTTCTAGCCATCATTTCTACTTAGTTGTACAGACAGATATATATTTAATGCTTACCAGCAGGCCTTCTGTCAATGTCTCTCCAGTTACTTTTATTCTGTGGTGGTTTGCTCAGGAAAAGCTCCTGGGAACAGTATTTTCTGGATTTGTGCTTGTTGGTAGCAGGTTTTCTACAGTTTTTATACTTGAAAGTAAGTTTGGCTGGGTTTATAACATATGGTTCATATTTTCTTTTCCTGAGTATCTTAAATATGTCACTCTATGTCTTCTGACATAAAGCATAGCTGTCAAACTCTGATGACAATCAGATTGTCTCCCTATTGTGAGATATTTGGGCATTTTGGCTGAGAGAACAAAATGGAAATTTCAAATGTTTCAGTATTTGTTATTTTGGGTCTTTTTTCCAAGCATATGGTCTTATTTTTAATATATTACTTCAGGTATTTTATTGTTTTTGTTTTTAAGGCTAATTTTTAAACCATTTTTCTGTAAATGTACTTTTGCTTTGGCTTGCTTTGGTGTGAATTCATAATATGATACAATAAATACAATACATATAAGACTAATGTAATTAAATGTTACTTTTCCTATCCTTTACCTCTCTAAACATCTTTCAAACCCATTTCATATTTTTTCTCATTTATTTTGAGTTTTAAAAGTTTACTGCTAGGTATGGAGAGATAACTCACTCAGCAATTAAGAGTACTTGCTGTTCTGCCTAAGGATTCAAGTTCAGTTAAAAGCATCATGTGGGGAGGCTCACAATCAGAGGTAACACACTCCATAGATTCAGCACTGCTTCTGACCTCCACAAGGCACTGCACACACATGACATACACAGACAGCAAATACACATGAGTAAACATAATTGAATTATATTTTTAAAAATGTCTATTCCTCTGTATTCATATCTCATAAAGCAACACCTGCCATATTTGCTTGCACATGTGCTCACTTTAGCTTTCCTTGTTCTGATTTGCTGGTTTCTCTTGTTTTCTCATCACTATCTTAAGTACTTCTAGTTCATGTTACACACATGTTTCTCAATGTGGGTTTTTATTCACATCTGATAGGTTGCCAACAGACAGATGAGCTATTATTCTTAGTCTCCTTTTCATTTACTAATAAATGTGCATGGGACTCAAACTTGACTAGTTCTTGTCAAATCTGAAGGAAAATTAGTTTTATGAGCTCTTGGATGAAGCACTAGGTCCAGATAACTCTCTTCCTTCACAGCACCAGAACTCGCTCTTGTTTTGCATAAAATGAACTTGGACTTTTTGAAATATCTTTTCTTTTAACTTTAAACTTGACTCAGTACTCTGCAGTTTCTCACCCAGATAGGTTCTTGTTATGAGAGGCAGCTTGTCTAGATTCTTCTCTGAACTCCCTTGAGGATTTCTGCACAACACTGTACATGGAGGGGGAGAATCCCAACAGATTAAGGCACTTCCTCATGTACTTCTGCCTGCCACCCCCAGAATACCAGATGGAGATTGAACCCTTCTGCTTTTGGTTCATCAGAGGATATGTTACACCCTCCTGCCTCTTTCTTTGAAGAATCTAGTGCTGTGCTGATCCTAGGCAATCACACATTATCCTCCTCTGTTCATAATTTAAGGTTTTGAAAATACCTTACTAACTCAATGGGTTTTCTTTTTCTACTTAAATAGATGACGTTGTTGAAGGGTTTTGAGTTTTTCATCCTTGCTCTTTTTGTTAATGAGGGACTTGGGGAGATGCGAAAATCATCTCATCAATGTCATCTTTTCAGGATTTGCTGTAGTGCTTTTCAGAGTGATCTTTAAAGACTCATTTATAATGACATCTAACATGTACAGCTGCCACATAGTCAAAAATAATCACAGGATCCGTGTTAAAGGTCTGTCCTCATTTGTTACAAATACTGCCACATAACACCTCGAAACCTCCATAAACATGCACAAACAATGTGTCTTCAGGTTGTTTTAGACCAACGTGTTTTATTCAGGCACTGTAATATTATTTAAAAAAATGAGGATTTGTGTAATGACAAAGACTTAAACAAAGTACTTCACCTTTGGTAGGCATGCAATTAGAGGAAACAATGTGTGTAATGTGCACATATATGCAATGTAGTCCTGGAAAAGGCGGTGTTAGACACAGAGGGGCACAGAATAATATCAGCCCAAATGCAACTCAAGTGAGGTGACTGACAAAAATAAAAAAGCAAATGTACTTGGAAATTACCCCCACCCAATGTGTGTGTGTGTGTGTGTGTGTGTGTGAGCACACGTGCACGCACACTCATATGGAGCATGTGTCCATATACATAAATGTTTGAATGCAATGATGGAACTAGTTCATGGTTATTAGCTGGTTCCTCAAACCATAATTCTTCTAGTTCATTTTCTTTCTTTTTTTGGGGGGGTTGTATTTTCTTTTTTTAAATTTTATTTTACATTCCAACCACAGTTATACCTCCCTTCCCTCATCCTGGCCCCCTCGCCTCCCCCCCCAACAAGCTACCCCCATCCACTCCTCCCAAAGGGTAAGGTCTCTCATAGGGAGTCAACTAAGTCTGGTACATTAAGTTGTGGCAAAACCAAATCCTTATTCCCTGCATTAAGGGTGACCATGGCATCCCACCTTAGGGAATGGTCCCCACCAAGGTCTCCTGTGAACCATAATAAATCCTGGTACTGCTGCCAGCGGCCCCTCAGATAGGCCAAGCTACACAACTGTCTTCCACATGCAGATGGCCTAGTTTGGGACATGGAAGCTCCGCAGCTGTTGTTTTCAACATGACTGATGGGAAAATCTTGTGTAGCAGTCCTAACTCAAAAGATGTATTTCTAAGTGTTTCCTTTTATTCCTGTGCTGGGGATATATTTTGATGGAAATATACTATTTTGCAGCAGAGACAAAGGTTTGGGTGAGCTGTGGGTAGAAAATAATGTTGCCCCCATCCCATAAAACGAGATTCTTCTAAGAATATTTTCCAGTCATTCTTGGGTGTCAATGTTGAGTTGCTGTAAGTCCCTGCATATAAGTTGTCAAAGACTAGTACCTGATTGCAACTTGGCCTTCTTAGGTTCAGTATGCATTTTATCCACATATATACAATTTACCCTCATACTTGCACACATTGTATACAGAAGGACTTGTGAGAAACATAGACTTCACCGACTGTGGAGCAAAGGCAATTATGCCACATACTGCACAGCAGACCTTCGTAAGCCAACCGTCCATCATCTACCTTTTCCCAGTTATGTAGGAGTTATCGCATCACACCTTCCCACACACAGCATTGGAGTCTCAGTATTCCTTTGTAGTCTCCTATTTCTTGATGACTTCCTGCCCCCTCTCCGGGCCTTTGAACTCAAACTCTAACAAGGCTAGAGAACCAGGAAAACTGATGATGTAATTCAAAGTCCCTTAAGGCCATTTGAGATTCTTCTGTTGAGAATTCTCTGTATAGTTCTGTACACCATTTTTTATTTAGAATTTTGATGTCTAATTTCTTGAGTTTTTTATATACTTTGGAGATAAGTCTTTGGTCTGATGTGGAGTTGGTGAAGATCTTTTCCCATTCAATAGGCTGCCATTTTGCCTTATTGATTGTGTCCTTTGTTTTACATGAGCTTCTCAGTTTCAGGAGGTCCCATTTATTTATTGTTGCTCTCAGTGTCTGTACTACTGTGGTTATATTTAGGAAGTGGTCTCCTGTGTCCATGCATTGAAGGCTGCTTCTCAATTTCTCTTCTATCAGGTTCAGAGTGGTCATATTTATATTGAGGTCTTCAATCAATTTGGACTTGAGTTTTGTGCGTGGGAAAGATATGGATCTATTTTCATTCTTTTACCTGTCAACATCCAGTTATGTCAGCACCATTTGTTGAAGATGCTTTTTTTTCCATTGTATAATTTTAGCTTCTTTGTCAAAAATCAGGTGTTCATCGGTATGTGGATTAATATCCAGGTCTTTGATAAATGTTCAACATCCTTAGCCATCAAGGAAATAAATGTAAATCAAAACAACTCTGAGATACCATCTCATACCTGTCAGGATGGCTAAGATAAAAAAACACCAATGATAGCTTATGTTGGAGAGGATGCGGAGTTAGGGGAACACTCATCCATTGATGGAGGGATTGCAAACATGTACAACCACTTTCAAAATGAGTATAGGAGTTTCTTAGAAAACTGGGAATCAACCTTCCTCAGGATTCAGCAATACCACTCTTGGGCATATACCCAAAAGATGCTCAATCATACTACAAAGGCATTTGTTCAACTATGTTCATAGCAGAATTATTTGTAATAGCTATAACCTGGTAACAACCTAGATGCCCCTCAACTGAACAATGGATAAAGTGTGGCACACTTACATATTATAGTAACTACTCAGTGGTAAAAAAAAAAAAAAAACAATGACATCTTGAACTGTGCATGCAAATGGATGGAATTAGAAAACACTGTCCTAAGTGAGGTAACCCATACCCCAAAAAAGATGAATATGGTATGTACTCACTCGTAAGTGCATACTAGTTATAAACAAAGGATATTGAGCCTATAGTTTATGATCCTAGAATGGCTAAGTAATAAGGTGAACCCTAAGAAAAGCATACATAGATCCACCTGGAAAGAGGAAACAGACAAGATCGCCTGAGAAAATTGGAAGTATAGTGGTGGAGGGAGAAGGGGGGTGAAAGGGGAAGAGGAGGGAAGAAGAGAAGGGGTGAGGAAAATTTAAGGGAATGGCATTGTTGAGATGGAGGAAGGACAGAGATGAGAGCAAGGAAAGAGATATCTTGATTGAGGGAGCCATTATAGGGTTAGCAAGAACCTGGGACTAGAGAAATTCCCAGGAATCCAAAAGGATGACACTAACTAAGACCCTAAGCAATAGAGGAGAGAGGGTCTGATCTTGACTTGCCCTGTCTATAGTCATACTGATGAATATCTTAAATATCATCATAGAACCTTCATCCAGTAACTGATGGAAACAGAGGCAGAGACCCACAGTGGAGCACTGAACTGAGCTCCCAAAGTCCAGTAAAAGAGTGGGAGGAATGAGAATATGATCAAAGAGGTCAAGACCTTGGTGGGGAAACCCACTGAAACAGTTTAGCTGAGCTAATGGGAGCTGGCCAACTCCAGTCAGACAGAGAAGGATTCCACATAGGACCAAACTAGACCCTCTGAATGTGAGTGACAGTTGTATGGCTGTGCCAGACTGAGGGGCCACTGGCATTGGGAACAGGATTTATCCCTACTGCTTGTGCTGGCTTTTTGGAACCCATTCTCTTTGGTGGATACCTTGCTCAGTCTATATATAGTGGGGGGGCTTGGACCTTCCCCAGAGCAATGTGCCTTACCCTCTCTAAGGATTGGATGGGAGTGGGGTGGGAGGGTATGTGGAGGGAATGGGAGGAGGGGAGGGATTACAACCTTGGATTGATATGTATCATGAAAAAAAAGTTAAAAAATTTAAAAAACTAAAAATAAATAAATAAAACAACGTCCCAGGAGCCAGAAAGTATATGATGAAAATTTGAGTTTGATTCAAAACTCAAATAAGGGAAACCAAGAACAGGAAATCCATTTCCCATCTAATGTGGTCATGTGGAGTGAATCCAACCTGTTCTTCTCAGGCCTATCTAGAGTGAGTAAAGGTCAGTTGCACTGAGAAGAATCCTTTGTTTTACTCACCTCACTAACTCAAATGTAGTTTGTTTCTCTGAACATGCTCTTATGATACAGAAACGATGTTTAGTAACTATCTGGGCATCCCTTGGCCCAATCGAGTTGATGCATAAAATTGATTATCACAGATATAGAAAGAATATAGAGAAGCCAACTGAGAGGTGTTTACATACAGTCTTGACAAGAAAGATGGCGAAACCTTGGAAGAAAACATGCCTGAATGCAACTTGACCTTCTAGGTTCAGTATGCATTTTACCCACACACATAACAAGCACATACATACATACACACACGATATACTGAATAAAGTTTCCTGCCTCAGATCTATTTGAAATCATAATCATGATATCTAGATCCACTTTAATTATATAAAAAATAGAGTAGAAATGCCATGAGAACTTAGAAGAATAATAACTATTTTCATATATGTGTATATTCACATATATGTTGAAGGGAGGGACGGAGAATAGAGGGCAGGAGAAAGAATAAGCACACAAGAAAGCAAGAACACTGATTTGCTAATGGAGTCTGTTATAGTATGGAGTAGAAAAATCATTCTGGCCAATAAAATAAAGTATTGTATACTACACTTATGTAAGTCAGAACTTAAGTACCAGACAGAATGGCCTGATCTGGGAGAGAAAAAGATCATTTGGTCTCACACATTCAACTGTGTCTGCAATTATTTCCTCCCAACAATTCATTCTTATTTCTCTTTCTGCGGATGACTAACGAGAAATGAGAGGATCTGCCAAAGATCATACAACTAATAAACTTCCTTGACTCTTGAATTCATGCTTTATCTACTTTCTGGTGCTGCTTCTCAAATTCTCTCTGCTTACTATATTATTTTGTCTTGCAATAAAGGAAGCAGGTCAGGTTACCAAATGTACAGGTGCTAATTCTACCTCTCCTGGACACCTCTCCTAGCCTGTGGGCCACCATGCAGCTCTTCCGAGTCCACAGATGCACAGCAACTTAGCTCAGCCAGAGAGAAGGAGCACAAAGAGGGTGCACACTTGCTAGGCGTGCTCTGCAGTCTAATCCTCACTCTCCTTCTGAGGCTGGGATCGAAGCCCTCCCTCCTCCCCCACCAGACCTGCCACTAAGGATAGCAGCACAGCTGGAAAAATAGATAGGTATTTCTAACCCTCTCATGCATGTGCTGTGGGGCCAGGTAGCTCTATAAATATGGTAATGGCTTCTCAAGCATGCCCAGACTGGAAATGAGACTGAGAGGCTGGAGAGAGACTTTTCCCACTGATAACCACTGTGGCAGCCTTGCCAGAGGACACAGTGCCTCTGAGGTTTAGGTCAAATTAACTATCCCCCACCCTTGAGTAGATCCTTTCTTCTCCTCCTTCCTCCCCTATTAATCGCCCATGCCCACCTGTGATTACATTGATGACATCCTCAAAAGGAGGGAAGTGAGCAGCAACTCATGTTTAGTCTATTACCAGGAGGCCTAGACTTGTGATAAAAGCATACACCAGCAACAACACGGCTACATTGATGTGTACAATAGAGAACTAGCTTGACACTTTCCTGCCGCGGTCATACTGAGAAAACGACAGCTACAATAAAAAGTCAAACGCTTCTCAGCCTAAGCAAGCACGTGCTCAAAGATGCTCTGTTTACCAGCAGCCATTCTCCAGCTTCTCTCTACCTAAAAGAGGGGACAGCCCCTACCTTCCATCCACACCACACACACACACACACACACACACACACACATACACACACACACACGCACGCACTAATGCCAATGTCCCAGAAATATCATCTAGAAAATAGTGACAAGGATTCTAGAGTCACTTGAAATGGAAACAAACTCTTACTGTTGCTCTAATACTCAGTTCCTCAGTTTATCCTTTTTCTGTCAAGTAAAAATGATAACATCTAATGCCAGGTGACCTGGTTAGGTTGTATTGTCAGCTTGACACAACCTGCAGTCACTTGGGAAGAGGAAATTGCAATTGAAGAATTTTCAAAATCAAATTGATTTGTGAAAATGTTTGTGAGACTGACTTGATTGACAATTGGGTAAGTGAAGGCCTGCCTACTGTGGGTGGGACCATCCCTAGGTTGGAAGGTGTGGGCTGTAAAGCTACCTGAGCATAAGCCAGTGAGTAGACCGGTAGGCAGCCTTCCCCCAAGGTTGCTGTCTTCAGACTCCTGCCTTGAGTTCATGCTGGTTGCCCTGGGATAAGGGCAGCAACCTGGAAGTACAAATCAAATAAACCCTTTCTCCTCCAAATTGTTTTTGGTTACAGTGTTTATCACAGCAATAGAAAATCAAACTAGAATATCCATTCACTAAAGCAACACTTTGTAATTAATTAAATCAGTCCTTAGACAATTTCACACATTTATAAGATACATTCTGATTACTCCTTCCCCATAGTCAATCTCCACTTCTTCATACCAACCCCTTTCTCAAATTCATACATTTTTATTTTGTTTTATTATTTTGTTTTATTAACTACATCTGTATGTATGACTACTAAATTGGGAATATTTATTAAAACTTGGTGTGGTTTTCTGTGGGTATACATTGAAAGCAATGACTCTGGGTTACTGACTCTATCAGTAGCAAATAAAACAAGAGAAAGCCCAGAAAGCCTTTCCTCTATCTATGACTGGATACTGGGGGACCCATCTTATGAAGACTTAGTGCACGTATGCACTCTTGTATGAATTGGTGAAGCCTACGGCTGTGTCTTTCCCAGAAAAATGGCATTTTGTGGCTCTTGAAGAAACATTTGAGATCTTAATAAACACTCTCCTCCAGCCACCCCACCAGATTATTTATTGTCATTAGATTTCTTGTGAAGTAGCTGCTGAATTATGTCAGCAAAGCAAAAATCTTCAAAAGAGGAAAGACATTAAGTTTTAACCCGAAACCCAGAGGGTAATGAAGAAAAGAAAAAAACTGAGTATTTTAGCTTTTTGTATTTACTGTGGGCCCCTCTGGCATTAGCAATATTATGGACAGTTTCTTGGAATGTCGCATATTGTATATGTGCATAAGTTACACTAAAAACCAACTTTAAGAAATAAAATTGCCTCATTCCAGTATCTCACGAATACATTTGATTCTTTTTATTTAGCTTATTTAGAAATCAGTAAGGTGTTGTAAACCAACTCAAAGGAGAACTTAAAGCATATAAACATATGTAGTCATTCAAGATGACTGAAATAGATGTGTTAAGACATAGAATACCCACTTATAAGCAGGAAGGTCACTGAGAGAAATGGTTGGAAGGATCATTTTCACCTCAGATGAACACGTTTCACCTCTACAGGTAGGATTTATCCACACTGCTCCCAGCTTTCCTCAGCACTTAGAGTTGTGCAATAGCTCAAAGGCAGTGAAAGGTGAACCTCCTGTAGAAACCAGAGAGCTGTAGAATGCCCTTGAGGTAATCTAACTGTGGTTTTTGTTTTGCTTTGCTTTACTTTTGGTGGAATTCAGTAAAATTTAGTTTTTATGTCTTTAAACATTTCAAAGTTTTGTGTTTTTTTAAGTCTGTCCTCATAACGAGTGCACATACTTGCGCTCACACACACACACACACACACACACACACACACACACACACACAGATCTATATAGATATATAAAGCCTAAGAAGAGGGCTCAGTTTTAATTGTTTTCTTGCCATTCTTCACTAACAATATGGTATCACGTCTATTTATGCACATTAATACTACATTAGGCATTATAAGTAGTCTGGAAATGATTTGAAATTCATGATTGGATATGTGTTGCTTATATAAAAATTCTACCTCACTGTATGTACAGGATTAGAATGCTATTGGTACTGGAACCAACCCTCCATGGAAACCACAGGATTTTGCATTATTTTGCAATAATTGTATATTGCATTTCTAGTGAAATCGAGAAGAACAAGAGGAACTAAAAGGAGATAAAAGTGGAAGGAAGAGAGAGAGAAATTTTGTTTACTTGGTTGGTACTGAAAATGCACTAGACACTTCTTTAGAATGATAATATATTAAGGCCCCACACTATTCACCACTGGCCCTGAAATTCTGAAGTCTCATGCTCCTGGTGATCATAGTAACACTACCTCTTAGCAGCATTTTCCCCATGTAGTCCACCCATCTACCTACTGTCCAGTTCAGGATTGAGAACAAGGAAAACCAACTTTTATTATATACTCTTACAATATGATACGGCAGCCAGGCAGTAGTGGTGCACACCGTTAAGCCCAGCGTTGAAAGGCAGAGGCAGGCATATTTCTGTGAGTTCAAAGCCAGCCTGGTCTACAGAGTGAGTTCCAGAACAGACTCCAAAGCTACATAGAGAAACTCTTTCTCAGGAAAACAAAACAAAACAAAAATGTGATATCACATGTAAAATGTAAACCTTCATAAAACATAACAACAACTAAATTCCCCATGTACCTAGGAACTCCTGTTAGGTTATCAAACATGGGCCCAACTTGTGAAGCAGTTCAGACATGGCTAGTACATTTCTGAAATGCACAGTATATTGAGAAAAAAAGCTCCAAAAACTGGACATAGCAATAAACATATACTTACAGATTATGTTACGAGTTCTCCCGGAGCCATCCCTAATGAAGGATCTGGCTTTTTGGAGCCCATTTCCTGTGAAGAGAAACCTTGCTCAACCTAGACATGGTGGGGGTGAGGGGAAGTCACTTGGTCCTGCCTCAAAGTGGTGATGTGACAAAATTCATTGACTCTCAATGGGAATCCTTACCCTTTCTGAGGAGCAGATGGGGGTGGGTTGAGGGAAAGATGGGGATAACTGAGATTAGTATCTAAAATAAAATAAAATAAGATAAAGAGTTTTAAGTAACAGGATAGAGGTAAAAAATATTAGACTGCCCTAATTTAGATGCAGGGCAAAAAGCTTTGAGCTGTGAAGCATGAAAAAAGATATTGACCACAAAGTGAATTCAAAAATATAGTCCTTAGACACAGAGGACAGGATGTATAAAGTCCCTAGACCAAAAGAGCATTTGACAGAATAGGACAATGGAAAAGCTAGTGTACAGAGGTCATCAGGAAAAAGTGATAAATACGTAATGCAGGATCAGTGTAGACTCCTTCCAGAAGTATTTCTGAAATGGTCCCTTGCTGCTTGAGATCTTACTGTTACCCAAACAAAGCTAGCCTCATTGACTTAGAATCTAGTGAGAAGACAGACATTTATCCCATAACCCAAATAATTACAAGTAACACCATCTGGAGATAACGAAGGAACAAGGAAAAGAGCTGTGAATTAAATTGTGTCCCTCCCCCGCCCCTAAAGTTATGTTGATATCTATGAATGTAACAAAATTTGGAAGCAGACATTATGCAGATGTAATCAAGTTAAGATGAGACCATTAAACTGTCTTTCTTGTGATTTGAATGTGAAATGTCCCCCATCGGCTCTTGTATTTGAAGACTTGCTTCCCAGTAGGTAGTACTGATTTTGAAAGATATGGAAGGATTAGGAGGCAGTGTCTCACTGGAGAACACAGGTCACTGAGGACAGACAGGCTTTGACGTTTAATAGCTTAGCACAATTTCCTGTCCACTCTGCTTCTGAACTATGGGTGCAAAGTGACCAGTTGCCTCACATTCCTGCTACTGTGCCTTCCCCACTGTCATAGACCACATCTCTTAAACTATAAGCCTGAATAAGCTCTGGCTTGCTTACATTACTTATTGTCAGGGAGTTAGTCATAAGAAAGAGAAAAGTAACTAGCACAGTTTTCATCTGATACGGCTCATATCCTTACAAAAGAGAAGGCATGAAATCACAGGCAAAAGGGGAGAATCCTCTATAATGAAGGCAGAGATTATGAAGTATCACATCGGCAAAAGATGCCAGAAACCCACCAAAGTCCAAGACTAGGCAAGCAACAGTTTTTCTTTAGTGATGATTTTGTTTAGGACTTCTAACCTCTAGAACTATGAGAAAATACATTAGTGCTCTTTCCAAGTCACCCAGTTAGGGGCAGTTCATTAGAGAAGCCCCAAAAAGGTAATGTAGAAGGCTTCCTGGAAGAAGTGGCATTAGCATAAACTCAGATTTCTAACTAGAAATACCAAAACTTTATTTGAACAACAATATTGGGATGTCTTGACTAGAAGGGCTATAAAATATAATGTTTTTCACAAGTTCAGAGTATTCAAATTCTGCAAAGGTATCTTGAAGTCCAATTTTCTTGGTAGATGAAAAGAGTCATCTTTAGCCATAGGCTCAAATGAAGAGAAGGTGGCACACTCAGAAGGAGAATGTGCTCACAGGGAGTTCTGCTTCCATATTCTCTGCTATCTGGCCCTCATCATGCCTTTTATTTCCTGCCTGACATCTGTGGTATGATAAATGTATGGATAGAGTCTGGGATTTTAGCTGGAAGAGAATTCAGACAGAACATCCCTGAAAATCTCCCCTGAAGTCTCTGTGAATGGAATGGATTGTCACCTATCCTCCTAAGTCCAGGTCACTTGCCTGTGTCAGTAGTAGTGGAACACAGTGAGGAGGGAGGTGAATTTTCGTTTGCTATCTTCAATTAAATCACCACTTTACAGATATCCCCTTGGTCCTGACCTTATTACCATAGCCTAAATCTATCCCTTGCCCTTGCCGCTGAATTTCATCCTGATAAATCTCCAGTCCCCTATGTGTTCTACAACTTTCTCTTTAAGTGGAAACGTTTACAGTTTGAGTGCCTAATATGTTTCTATCATTTCCTGTCTAACAGAAAGTCAGAACCCTGCCTAGTACATGACAATGCAAGCTAGTCTAGCCTGCAGGTCTTAAATCAACAAGACAAAGCTTAGCTCAACTCAATATATCTAAACCCTCCAGGTAAGTGTAATGTGAATGCCCCTACTCACCAGGGAAACAAAGTCAGAAAGACTGGATGTCAATTTCAGCTTCACTATTTAGTAGAAGCTTGACCACAGGCAAATTACCTGTCCTTTTAGAATGTTATTTGCTATAATCACATAAAACCATCTATTGTATAGGACTGCCATGACAATTAAATGAGATAATCATATAGAGAGTGTTTATTGCACTATCTGACATATAACAAGCACATTTTAAAGTTGGCTATTGCTATTAGCATGATTGTTATTATAGTCAGTGCTTTTGCTGTTTTATTGTTATTATTATTATAGTAATATTATACCACTCCAAATAGTATCCAAATACTAAATTGCATTAAATGTCGGACAATATTACTATAAAGATTCAAGGAAGAGCAGAACACGACCACTAGGGGAAAGAAGAAATTCCCTATCATATTAAACCTAACTTGATTTCATCATTACTGGATTTCCAACAAGTTTTCTCAGTAGTGCCTTTACTTTGCACAGAAACTAGACCTGTTTGGCACTGGCTGGAGTCACAAGGAAGATCAAATATCATAAAAGAGCCATTGCTGGCCAGAGAATATTTGCAGAAGCCAAGAGCTATATAAGAAGTTATGGTCCATGACATGAAACAGAGATGATAAAAGATGATGCTAGATGGAGTATACAAAACAATGTGACAGGCAGTCTACATTTGAGATGCCACATTAGGCTAATGGCAATATAAAGATAGGAACCTGAGAATAATAATGATCAAGTTGACAGATAACTCTTCCTCTGGAACTTTGGGTGACCCGGGCTATTTAGTTTGAAAGGAAACCAAACAAAATATTTTAAATTTCTTTTAGAGTTACAGTTCTCTGCTGGAGGACTGCAATTCATCCACATAGAAGATGGGATCACATTAGCCCAAATGAGGAATCTTCAACATGAATAGACCAAAATGACACCATTGGAGTTATCTTTGTGTCATCTTTTTGCTTCATTATGGACCATGTAACCTCCCAAAGGAACAAGTTGTTTCATGTCACTACTGTGATCAAGCTTCAAGACTCTCTGTCACTAAAAGGGCAACATCTAAATTCCTATGATGTCTACATGTTGCCAGATACGGGGAAAATGAATGTATAAGAAAAAGGGAGAGTAGTTGACAGGACCTGGATTTTGTGTTTTTCTGAGAGAAAATCACCACCAGCTGGGTTTTCCTGGCTAATAGCGAGGCACCGTCTTTGATTCACCTGTTTCCTTGGTCAGATATATCAATTCCATCAAGCAATCATCAGTCATTAGAGCCTTATTAGTGTAACTTCAAATTAATTTTTGAATTTACCCACACCTTGCATGTCCTTGCTATAGCCTTTGACAAAATATGAATTACAAAAGCACTTTAAACTTGTCTCTCCATTTTGTCTGCAATATTTATCTTTGTAAATAGGAAAAACTATGACTTGTATGTATGGATGGGGGAAGCAAATGGAAAGTAGGCACAAGGAAAGTTTATCTAGAGAAAAAATAAAAAGAGCAACTAAAGCTTAGTGATTGATAAATGTATATTGGGCAGGTTGTTAAATACTTTCTGCTCATTATCTCATTTGTCTAAAAATTCCATGGAGTAGAAACTAAAGCTCAAATGGAATGCTAAGTTAATATGAGTATAAATTCTCTGTTGCATCTCCCGTTGAGATGGGCTTCGATTCCTCTCTCCTTGAATCTAAGTAATGCTAATGACTTGTTCAGTCTGGAGAAGGCAACAGAAGTGATATTCTGAAGCTTTGGTGTCTAGCTTAGGATGGTTTTCATACAACTCTTTCACTGAAACATTGAGAAACTGTGTCAAAATCCCAATAATCCTTCATTATATGAAGAAACCAAACCATAGGAAAAGGGGCTGAATTGTGAGATGACCTGTGGAGATTAACATACGAAAAGTGCTAATTCCCCAGTAAGTGAATGAAGATATTATCCAAGAGCAAGTCACACAAGAAAATGAGCCCTCCACCCCAGCTGACAAAACATGTACCCAAGACAAGCTATGCATTTGATCTCTGAATTCTTGAACTATATGATATTATTGAAAACCATATGAAGTTAAAACAATCAAAGACATATAGTGGATATGACAACTGATCCCCAAATCCAGGCAGTGTTTTTCCAGAGTCGGTGGTCTTCAACATGAGGCCACACTGTGTCAAGTCTGGTTTTTAAGGTTTGTGATAGCAGATGCTTACAGAGAATTTGACATCAAAGAAACAGAAGGAATATAGGGGATAAGCCAACAATCATGCAAAAGTTTCTGTCTATAATTGGGTAGAGATAACTTCTCTTTATTTTATACTTCCCAACAAATTCATACATGTAGGTTTTTTCTGAGTTTGGGGATATGTTGTTCCCCCAGTACCTTCAAAGATACTTCTTCTAATTAAATTATTAAAAAAATAAAAACAACCATAAAATCAGGCTTTGTAGTCTATTTTATTTTCAGAACTAACTGTCCTTCAGGAAATCGTTGCAGACTCCAAATACTGGAATTAACAAAGTTAGGCTATTTAAGACTTTTTAAAATTACATTTATTTATTTGTTTGTTTATTTATTTATTTATTGAGAGAGAGAGAGAGAGAGAGTGTGTGTGTGTGTGTAATTGCATGTGCTCACATGTATAGTGAAAGGGCCATACATTGAATGAGTTTATGTGTGTGTGTGGAAGTCAGAGGGTAAGTTGATGGAGTCAGTTCTCTCCTTCTGCATGTGTCTTAGGAATTGAACTCAGTCTGCTAGTCTTGGTGGCAGGTAGCTTTACTTGCTGAGCCATCTTTCCAGCCTCAGAATTAGTTGTTAATCTGGATTCACGAGACAAAGCTATTGTGACCTGTGCTAAGTGCTGTGTACATTTAGGGAGTAGATCTCAGCTCTGCCTTCCTACACAAGGAAGGCATCTGAGTGACTATGCAGTCTAAAGCTCAAGGTAGGGCCCCAGCAGGCTAAGGTCAAGAGTGATTTATTCCCAATCTACATCAGAAGACAAAAACGTTTAATTAAAAGAAGGAAGAAAAAAACTGCCAGTGACTGTGTGGGGAGTCAACACCATCTGACAGTTTCAATTTTCACTTACAGCTTCCTTTCCCAGATTGATATCTTTCCCAGTGCCTGCTGAAGAGAGCCATTGGCTCCTATAAATCACCTCCTAAACTCACAGGCAACTGCTGTTTTAACCCTCACTTTGACAGAAAAACAGACAAGGTTAATAATAAAAATTACTCATCATTGATTCGTCGCTGTTTGCCAGAATCTATGCAAAGTGCTTGCATTATTATTTTTCCTTAACATCTGTAAATTTCTATAAGACAGAGTATTATTTCTGTTATTTTGAGATGCCACAGTGAGTTTTCAAAAATTACCCTGATATAGGCAAAATAATAAGGTAAATCAGTATCTGAGTTAAAATTCGAATTTCTAGATGACATCTGAACTCAAACTTCCCAATTACAAATTGGCCATTCTTGTTGGCTCAAACATAATGCTCCATGTTTTTTACTTGAAATCTGAAAATGCACAATAGTGCTGTATGATGTTAGCACTATATAGCTAAACAGTATTAAGCCTCATTTTATAAAGATGGAAAAAGGACTTTAATTTAGAACTAGCCAGACAATCACAAAAAACTAGTTTTTATATTGTGTTTTACATGAACTTTGAATTATTCTTCATATTGTTTGACCATGTGATAATAAACACTATTATTATCACCCCTTATTTCAGACATGAAAGAATTAACACAGAAATGGAGCAGATATCTCTGAAATTATTCAGCAATTAAATAGAACTACAGAAATATAACCTGTTTGTCCTGTCTCCTAATTGATAGCTTTTTTCTTTCTTTCTTTTTCTTCCTTCCTTCCTTTCTCTCTTTCTTTCTTTGTTTTCTTGTAATTAAATCCAAGAAACCTTGCAACATATTTGTCATCTCCATAGGAAAATGAAATATAATACTACCAGTGAGTGGGTCATTATACTAAAGGGTTGAAGATTTGGTGTTTAAGTTCTGGCATATTGAGTGGTTTAATTAAAGAAAGTCACATTGGGGTTCTCTTGAGGAAGCACTTACTCTCAACAGTAGCACTCACACTGCTCTGATCATGACAATGAGCAGCTCCTTCAGTTCTGGAAGTCACCCCCTTGGGAAGCCTTACTCTATACTTAGTTCTACTCCTGGCTTTGTAGCAAATTAGTGTGGGTCTCACAAGAATCCTGAAAAATATCCATGGGAATTATGATAAAAGATGTTGAAACATATACTAAATTTTATTATTCTCATCATCTAAGGTCCAACACTGTGGGAGAATCTGCAGACAGTTCTGTAGTGAGGAGCCCACTTGTTAGTTCCTGGCCACTTAGCCCCAAAATAACCAAAAAGATACTGTATTAACTAAATCACTGCTTGGACCATTAGGTCTACCATCTTATTGGCTAACTCTTTTTTTTTCCACATTTAATTTTTTATTATTGCATTATAAATAGTACCATTCAAAATTTCCACCTCCTCCGTTCCTCCCATTTCCCACCCACTTCCCCACTCCCTCTCTCCTTTTCCCCTCCAGTCCTAAGAGAGAGCAGGTTACTCTGCCCTGTGGGAAGCCCAAGGCCCTCTCGCCTCCATCCAGGCCTAAGAAGGTGTGAATCCAAACTGACTAGTGGGGGTTGGCTAACTCTTACATCTGAATTTAACTCATTTCTATTAATCTGTGTATCCTCTGTTAATCTGTGTATCACCATGTGGCTGTGGTTTATCAGCTAAAGTTCCGGCATCTGTCTCTGGAGGGGGATACATGCCATCTCTCTGATTCTGCCTCCTTTCTCCCAGCATTCAGTTCCATCTTCCCAGCCTACCTAAATTCTGCCCTGCTATATATCCAAAACAGTTTCTTTATTCATTGATGGTAATCACAGTATACAGAGGGAAATCCCATATCACCTCCCCTTTTCTGTTTAAACAAAAGAAAGGTTTTAATTTTAACATAGTAAAATTACATATAACAAGACAGGTATCAAGTGAAAATTATAGTTATAATATTTACATCTACTTTATCTTTTATCATATCTAAGGAAAACTAAAACTATAACTATCTATCTATTCTTCAACTTTATCAAAGACTCCAGAAGGATATAATATTACCTAAATAAACAGTAAGTACATTGTAAGCAACTTCCAAAACTCTAGAAATGACAAAGACATCTCACTGCCTGGTCAGTCACCCAAAGTTCTCCTGTATCGTTGGGGCATCCATCTTCAGCCTACAGGCCCATAATATCCAGCAGACTTTTTCATGAAGCAGGAACTTTCAAAGACAGTTTCACCTATATTGGCAGTTTGTCAGTCATTTTTTTCTGTATCCTGAAGAATGCCTGGCAGACTCTTTCATAAAGCAGAAACCCCGAAGGATCGTCTCACCTTTAGGCAAGTTTAGCAGTCATTTCTCTGCTGGTCCTCCATGCACGTTCATCAAGCAGTCCATGTCTAACCAAATCCATAAGGAGCCTCTTCAATGCCCATCATCCTCTTAAAGTAATTGTTGCTGTCAGGAGACATGTCTTATTGTCATGATAAGCCCTAAAATCTTAAAACATTTTAAATGCCATGTTCTGTAGTCTTTGAAAGGTTTGAAGAATACCTCTCTATCTGAAATATATTTCTATATATCTAGAAAACTTAACATGACTACACACATGACTATTATAGTTCATTATCTGTTAACCTATATTTCTTAATTATACATTACATTTTTAAGTGAGTCGCACAGACGTAATACCTTAATCAAGTCCACAAATATACATATAACAAATTGACCTTAAATTTGTCTCAATAAACCAAGATCCATACCAATGCAAATCTCTATAGCATATTCCCCTTTAAACATAAACAAACATTTATAAACAATATTTGAGAATTTGGGCATAGTACTCTAGACTATTTCCTGCTGATTGGAAGTGCTGTTAATCAGGTCTTTCATGGTGTATCCTGTGTGCTAGGTTTATCTCAGCAGTTGGACAAAGTAATTTTTGAGGGGTGTTCAAGGTGACCTTTCAGGAGGTCTTGGTCCATCAATCCACCTTAGTCTGGAAGGATTCCACAGGTTCTCATCCTCTGTGAAAACAAAAGAAGAATCTCTTTTCCAAAGCAGCATATCCTTATACTCAAATTTTGAATTCAAGATACCTCTGAAATATATATGTTGGCTTAGCTTATCAGTCCCCAGAATCAAATGTCTCTCTGCAGTCAAAAAATTCAAAGATAACACAATCATATACATAATCCAGACTCTGTGAATTTTCTATCTTTACGTGGCTTGTTTGCTTTTACACTATTACTGTTTAATACTGTGTCTCTTTAAAGACTTTGTTTTATTTTACTTTTTTTGTAAACCATTTACTTAACTTTTTATACTCTTTTTCTTCTGTCTCCCAAGCCTATGTACATTTTTTAAACATACTGTGACTCATTTAGAGGTTTTTCCATCTGGATTTGTCTTGTCTTTACTGCATACCTGTAATTATTTTATGATCAGAAGCGTTTGTTAAAATGCTAAGCACCTTGGTCTCATTGGCCCTGGGTGCTAGCTCTGCCTCTCTCAGACTTTAAATATGGTGAAGGTAGTTCATCTACAGCTCTAGGACTGCTGGGTGAGAGCTATCTTCACCACCTAAACTCTGGGTAGCACCATGCAGCATATAAACTCTTTTTTTTTTCTGAGTAAAAGCTAAATTAGCCAAGCAGCTATGTGGCCTGGAAATATCTCTCTGTATGGCAGCAGGAATCTGCCATGCTCTCTTGCTTG
Source organism: Ondatra zibethicus (assembly GCA_004026605.1). Taxonomy (NCBI): domain Eukaryota; kingdom Metazoa; phylum Chordata; class Mammalia; order Rodentia; family Cricetidae; genus Ondatra; species Ondatra zibethicus. The sequence continues at coordinate 26,017 of PVIU01014559.1, read as the reverse complement.
TGCACACCTACTAGACCTAATTCCACCGCCTGCCCCAGCAAGGAGCGCCAAGCCGTGGGCATGGTTTCAGCTACTTTCCTTCTGACCCCAAGTGGGCACAAAAACACCCAGATGGACACAGAATGCCATTCAAATCCTCCATAGCCAGAGTTTGCACTGGAAGCAAGGCCAGGAAGCCACGTTTAAAAACGGTATGGCTTTTCTTCCTTTTTTTGCTAACACTGAATCAGGAGAACCTCTCTTAAAGGAGCTGTGGGATGCCACCAACAAACAACAAGAAGCTGTGTTAACCTCTGTATTTTTGTGTCTAGAATTCCTTTTCAAGCTTTCTCAGGTTTTTAAGTGGATTTAGTTGGCCATGTGGGCACCAATTTGTAGGAAGGAGTTAACTTGTTTGTTTCCGGATGCTTAGCCATGAAATAACCAAACAGATACTGTATTAATTAAATCACTGCTTGACCCATTAGTTCTAGCTTCTTATTGGCTAATTCTTACATCTGAATTTAACCCATTTCTATTAATCTGTGTATCGCCACGCAATTCTTTCATTTGGTTATTAAAAACTAAATAATTCTGTGTCCATCTGCATCCTTGAATCTGGGAGACACCAGAAAATAGAGAAATAAACTGTTTGTGGATCTAGGGAGAAGCAAAACAAGGGTAGACTCTATTTAACAAAACATAAGGAAGATATTAGCTATAGTCATTTATACACAGCTGCCATCCTATTCTTAACTTCTAGAATTCCAGTGGAGATATTGGAATTTGCTTGCAGGACAATGGTCCACTCTTAGGCTTAAAAGAAAATCTAATGACACAAGAAGCAGTTTGGTACTATCATTCCCAAAGAAGATATTCTAGTGAGGAAAAATTATGTTTTTCAGGCATGATATAACTATTGCACTAATGAAATCACTACAGCAATACTAATCTGCACAAGACTTGCACAAGACTTGTACAATATTGGGCATGTCAATATTTCATCACAAATACTGAAGAGGTACAAGAGACCCATCCTTTCTTGGTGATCTATTGGCAACTACTAGTTGTAAGAAGAGGAGGTGTCATTTTCTTCGTTGGTTTATCTACTGATAAATAACATCCCACCTATACTTGGGCAAGGAACTCTAATTTAACTCAGAGGGCTACACACCAAAAGAATACATAAAAATAAGAATGGGACTTATTGAAAACAGATATTCCAGTGGGAAAGATGAGGAAATGAGAGAAGGGATAAGGGGATTTGAAAATGATGAAAATTTATTTAGATATGTGAAGCTATCAAGCAATATAAAAAAACAATAGTTGTTCACTTGTTCATTGGAAAAATAACACAGAGAAGCAACTTTATTAATTTCCAAGGATTGTCAATATAAAGTGCCACAATATAAAGTGCTTAAACCAACAAGCAATTTACTCTGTCATAATTTTGAAAGGCAAATACTTGAACCAGAGGTGTTTCTTAGGCCACATACCCATCAAAAATATAGTAAATAATTTTTGTTGTGTTTTTATGTTGTTCTGGTGTTTCTGCAAGCTACTAGGCATTTGGTTGTGTCCCTGGTCAGTATCTTTGTATGATATTCACCCCTACAGATATATTCCTTTAACTTAGTAGGGGAACCAGTTATTAGATTGGAGTTTACTCTAATCCTGTATGACTTTATTTTTCACAACTACATCAGCAAGGATCAAGTGTCTCAGTAAGGTCACATTCACACAAACTGGAAGTTAAAAAAAGCAGCATTTCATTTTAAGGGTCATGTTTATCACACAACAATAACCCAGCAGAGAAATAAGACTATTAGTCAAGAGAGGGAACTTCAGAGCAATGAAGGATGGAAAATTGTTCAGAGAAAGTAGGAATGCTGTATGTTCAGAGGAAGGTACCACAGCATAAAAGCAAGGATTTAATACAATGAGATGTCAAACAACAGTGTTGTTTGGAGATCAACTAAAGGAATTTAGAGTATCTGTTGCTTGCAGTATGGAGCCTTTCTGGTTTTTGTTTGTTTGTTTTTGTTTTGTTTAGGATTATCCATCTGGCTATGAGGTAAAGATGGAGATATTGCAATAGCAGGAGGACATTTCAGGTGTAGCTCCAGTTCCAGTTCCAGGTAGACCTTCTTCCTGTTGGGCTTCAGGGGCCTGCATCTAAGACCCCTAGATCATTCTTTCTTCCTCATCTTGTCAAGGGTTCTTTACATCTCCCTACCACATTCTATTAACAGGTAACCTTCTTCTATCTCCTTACTGATAACCTAATTTCTCAAATTCACCCTTCTTTTGTCTTCTCACATCAACCTTAAAAGTAATATAGATTGTTCTTTAATTTAATCTCTCTGGCTATTTACTTATTGTCTCATTCTCCAGGATCCCTCTCTTTGGATCTTTTAAAAATACACCCGGCAGTGACACATCAAAGGGCCTACAGAGAAAAAGATCTTTGATGTTCATAGCCATCAACTTGATTTAAATTTTACCCAGATATGAGTAAAGATTTTGTCTTCAATGCACAAAAGTTGCAGAATGGATAGTGGTTAAATACACACTTTGAGTTTTGGAAAATGCCATTATTCCCCCACTGAACCCTAGAAGGAAAATGGACTCAGCAGTTAGGGGCTATCTTTCTTTCCACAAGTAAGGAAACTGGACATGGGAGATTTGAAAGCTCAACCTAGGTAACTGTGTGAGATCTTTGCTAAACTGAGCTTAGGATACTGTCCATCTCTTTCCTGGAATGCCTTTAAGTTCTCATTGTATTCATTCATTCCAGCACTGCACAACAAGGAATCCCATTCACTTCCTAGAACACATGCCACTGGCTCTCCCACTCTTTCCCATTACACTATCCTGGTCTGGACCACTGTTCATCTTTCCCAGTTCAGTTTCAGGTTCAAGAATATCTTCATTACCCACCTTGCAGAAAGAAGACTCTCTCATTGGGACAACTGCTCAGCTTCCATTACTACCTCCATTGATTTGATGAGTTGCGAGGTTTTCTTGCCCCAAATTGGAAGTAACACAAATTCTAGCACTGCTGTGAGGTTTTGTAGGAAAATTGGACATAGACAGCATTGGTAACCCTCCCACGACTGAGCCCCAGGTTTTATTTCTAAAACAAACTGATTGCTAGAACATTTTTGAAGTATTCAAAGGTGTAATATAAAGGAAAAATCATTTTATCTATTGAAACCAACTAAAAAAAAAGTAAAGGTTTTTATCTCATAAGATCAAATCTCAAAACCCTGACATTACCTCTATGTCCTAAGAAGCTCCAAGAAGTTATTATTTTATTAGTGGAATGAGTATAAATAGTATCATCAGCCCTCCCTACTTTGTAGAGTCTACAATCCCCTGATGTTTATTATGCAATGTGTATTTTAAGCTCCAGCTCATCTACAAACTTAACAACCTGAATTACTGTTTGAATTGTGTATATGTTGCTACTAAAGTATAGAGAAGTAAAGAGATATGCTTGAAACCACACAGCTGGCAAGTGAGAGAAATGAAAATCATGTGCTACCAGTATGGGTCCTAAATCCATGCCCTTAGTTACTAGGTTAAGCTGATACACCCCAAAGACTGTGTGTTCTGAATGGCATCTACAGCAGGATAGTGCTTTGTTGTTGTTGTTGCTTGTTTGTTTATTTAATCTGAAGTCCCATGGGATTTCTCTCTGGAACATTTCATCTACTGGAATTGAGTTCTAGCTTGAAACATTGGCAACTGTGTGTTTACTAATTGACTACCTTCACTCATTAATTGCCCAACTACCTGTGTAGCCACCAATTCTACATATCCGACCAGTTTTTGGAATGTCAAAATTAAGAACAACACAAAAATCTGTAGTTGGCAGGCCACCACATTAACCTCTTCCTTTCCTGGAAAGTTGATTCACCCACATTATACCTCATCTACTACATGATTATTTAACCCCCTTCTAGTGAGGCCAAACATTGCCACCTCCCTAGTCATTTCCTCTGGGTTAGGAAACAGGGAGATGGTAACAAAATGGATGTCCTTGGTAAAGGAAAGTATGTGTCTATTCTCTGAATATGGTATTTCAATATTCAACTCATGATAGCAGAAGACAGAGATCACGAGCCCCAGTGGGATGGTAAGTATCTCAGACACATTTGCTGACAAATGCAGCTCCTCCAAGCTTCATCTCTGCACCTTCACCAGCTGTCTTCTGAATCTCAGCCGTGATAGTTATGGCAATGGCTCTACGACAAGGAGGTGAGTCATCTCATCAACTAAAGTTTTCTTAGCCATACAAATTTGGGGAATTTTTTTCACACTGTTTCCTTGCATAGTGTGGTTCAGGCTTGTAGAAAGGAAATAACTTTTCCCAGTTCATGTTGACAGTGCTGGCACAGTTAGCTTCGCAGTTAGACCATGCTGACTTCCATCAGGTTACACAGTCCTCTTCAGTCTAATTATCCCATTACTCCTGAAGACAGATCATTATGGCAAGAAGGTTGTACCTGCCCTATGAAGAGAACAAAGAGTACCAGACCATGGAGTCTCAGAACTTTAGTTTCTTCCCTTTACAAAGAAGGGAGCTTTCTTTCAGGACAATTAACAAGATTGTCTTATTTGGTTGATAAGGAATTGAGGTTGAGACAGTGGAACACTCTTGCCCTAAACCATAAATGTTTTGCCTTTTCTGGAGTTCTTAGTATGCATGTGATATTTACTCCTGTGTCTATGAATCCTCACTTAAATACTGAGTCCCCATTGTATTGACCTTTGTAACTAGAAAAATCACAGCATGAGGCAACTCCATCATAAATAGTGGTTAGCTGGATCATAGCTACAAGGACTAGTGGATAAATGCTTAAATAACTGAATGGAATAACATATGCATTGATCAAGCTTAAGGCTGAGACCTACTAAGAATAAAAAAATAAGGAAGTAATTACTGACATTATCAGTCATAAACACCAACTGTAAGTAACTTTGGTATGTTTTTCTAAGAATGTTATTTGAGAGAGAACAAGCCATTTCCATCAGCATGGAGTTGCTGCCTGTAAGATAAAGGTTATATCAAGAAGAGTTTGACTACTAAACATGCATGCTTGCATTTCTCTTCAGGTTACACAGTCTTCTTCAGTCTCATTATCCAATTAATTCTGAAGATAGTTAATTATAGCAGGTAGGTTGTACCTGCCATACAAACAAAGAGAACAAAGGTTAAACATAGAAGAGTACCAGACCACAGAATTTCAGATCCTCTATACAGAGTCAGGTTTGGGATCCCATCCTTCTCACTTTCTTTTCCTGTCTGTATTGGAGGCTGTGATGAGTATAAGATAGATCTTATGGGTACCTCTTTGCACTATTAAGGTAAAGGCAACTTGCCCATTTCCAGAAAGGAAACTGAAAATAGATGATGTTACTCTGCTTAAGCCCTGTGGACTGTGGAAGAATTAAACTACAGCTGCATGGACAGAGATCATTTCTTACATTATCTCGTTAGGTACAGCCATTAGTGCCTGAAGTAGGGTGCTAACCTATTATCTACTCACACCTCCTGCTCATAGATGATAGCCCTGTTATCTGTTATATCCTGTTGTGGGCTTGTTGCTGCTACCTGTTGTGTGATCCTTGTTTCCTGGGAGGCAGGATGTGAGATGCCACAGAGACAATAACACAGGCTCTGAGAGATTCCAATGGAAAGACTTTTAATTGTAAAAGAGTCAGGGGGTTTTATGGGGTTAGGAAATTTAAGCTGCTATAGGAACATTTTTGGTTGGTCTTTTTGAAACTGGCAGTCACTGCTGGTGTGTTGTGATTGGCTAGGAGTGCATGTCATTAGTTACTGTGCTTTTGGTCCACTGACAGGTTGTTTGGGCCAATTTTGTTTATTTATTGTGAGTTTGCATGTGCTTGCTTGTGCTTGCACTATTGCCCTGCATCATCCCATCCTTTTTATTTTATTTTTAATGGGAAACCTAGTGGGAGTCATAGAATTTTATAACCACTTCTTGGGGACCCCCCCCATCATTTTGGGCTGTGCCTGTCTTAGGTTGGCTTGCCAGATAGGATCTTATTCATCTTTGACTGCTAGTTCTCAAAGGGTTGGGTCCCCATGAGATCCCAAAAAGTCAGAAACAAGGGGATATTTTTAGGAGAACTTGGCTAAATGGCCTCCTGTATTTGTGTTAGCCAAGCATGGACCACCTCCCTTGGTGGTTTTGGTCCAGTGCACTCCATAGCTATTAACACCTGGAGTGTTGCCTTGTTCACCTGCTGTTGTCAGGATCTTAGCTGTAGGAGACACTTAAACAGAAATATTGGATCAGCCACCACCCATTAGGCACCATGATACAAGTTCATAGGTGTCTAGCAGGGATTTTATGTGATCCCATACTTGGCCAAAGAATGTGGCAGACAAATCCAATGGCTTGACTTGTGTTAAGTTGCATAGGTTCTGATTAAATGTTTGCAGCTGGGTAAGGGTAAACCAGGTGACAAATGAAATTGCTGATGGAGGAGCCTAGCCTGTTTCAGCAAGGTCAAGGATACTGTTATAGTAATAATTAAGCAGTCTACTCTGTGGTTTCCGGTTGTTACTGTTCCTGGTAGCTCTGTATGATATCTGATATGGAATATGTGCCAGGGTGTCCTCTGGAATGTAATAAGCTTTGAATAGTTTGCTTAATTTTTGAAATGAAATCCTTTTGGGACTTTAATTTTACAAAAGATAGTATTTTGCATGCTTGCATGTCATAACAGCTACCTGAGAAAATATTTATAGGTTCTGGTTGGGTCATTCCCAATACCTTAAGGACTACCACTAACTCCCCTAGTGGTAACTCAGGATTTGGCTGAGTATAGGCCCTTTTCTTATGATTAACTCCCATTATTATTAACCCAAAATTAGTTTTTTGGCATCTGTAAAGTATATAGCAGCCTGAGGGATGGCATTTTTGATGGTGCAGCATAATGTTTAATCTTTAATTCTAAAAGGGGGTGATCAGAAAGATTATCCAGCATGCCCATACTGCACCTACCAATTGCTTTAAAACAGACTTCCTCACTAAGTGGTTTGCTGTTTTTTGCTGGCTTTGCTTACAGGAATGTCTCTGCAGTCTATATCTATAACTGTAACTCCTGGGTCAGGGAGTGCATCATTTACCATGAGTGGCTTGCTGACTGGACTGAAGGGCAGCAAATGGCTATTTTTCATAGACTGTCCCAAGAGCAGGCTGACCATAGAGCATGAGCAACAGAAATTCCTTACTGCTGCCTTGGGTCTGGAAGAGGACCTAAAAGTGCTCCATGATGCTCTCAAGCTAGGTCACAAAAATACCAACATTTCTATTATAAGGTTGGTTCTATTGCTATTCAAGTAATCTTAGAGATAGAACAAAAGTATTAGAGCAATCTATCTTTTTAAATGACATCTACTAATCTTCTGAAATTGAAGAGATTTGCCTAGTGGATGAGAATCAGTTCAACTTAACCATTGCAAACCAAGGCACACCATTTACCTTTATGCAGCAGGAGTATTGTAGTAAGAAGCGCAGGGCTCCTTTGTTCCATCCTGCCCAGCTAGCTTACACCAGAATAATCGCACAGGAATTGTATTAATAAAGTTACTGCTTGGCCCATTATATCTAGCCTCTTCTTGGCCAACTCTCACATCTTGATCTAACCCATTTCTATTAATCTGTGTTTACCACAAGGTTGTGGCTTGCCGGAAAAAATTCAGCATGTCTGACTCTGGCGACTCCATGGCGGCTCTCCCTGCTTGCCCTTTTTCCCCCAGCATTCAGTTCTCTTTTCCCTGCCTATCTAAGTTCTGCCCTATCAAAAGGCCAAAGGAGTTTCTTTATTCAACCAATGAAAGCAACACAAATACAGAAGGACCTACTACACCAGAATATGAAGCCATTTTCCAGCCTATTACTCATATCAGGACCCACTGGGAGCTTCTACAGTCTCATGCCCAATGATATCCCTTTTGGCATTTAGGACATTAAGTTTTTGGATGAGCCCTGGGACAATCCCTATTTAAATGGCCAGACTGTTAACAACCCAAACAAGTATGATCTGGCAGGACAGAAATATCATCCTTGTCAAGTTTGGCATTGACCAAGACATTGATGGAAGCCCTAAGGGCAGAAAAATGGGCTTGTTCTGTGTGTCAATATCACAAGTGGCTGAGACTCACTTCTGAATATTTTCATTTCTAACAAGTGTGATTAAATTATGGGTGATGGTGTTGAGCCCCTCTCAGGTTAGCTCTTTAAAATGGATATCCTTGGTAGAGACAGATGGAATGTGCTTTTCAACAGCATTGGTGACAGAGGTCAAAAATTCAGAAAATGGTTCCATAGCTTTCTGGACAAGATTGTGGTAATAGCCTATACTGTCTTGGGTTGTACAAAGTTTGAGGGCCTTGAAGGCTAGGTCAGACATTTGTTGGAAATAGACATGTATGCCAATAATGGATTGTGAGTCAGGGTCAGTGTATTGCCCACGGCCAATAAGCATGTCAAGGGTGAAATTAAATCCAAATCACAAATTTTTACAGTCTTGAGTCTCTGCTGCATCATCATAAGCAGAGCATCACTGGAGGAAAACTGAGGGGTCAAGAACGGCCTTTGACATAGAGTATCAATCTTAATGAGTTTAAAGTTGTATTGCCTATTGTCTGAGTACCTGCTCAAAATAAGATTAATTAGTTAGCATCAGTTAACACTGCATAACCCTTCATGGTTCCCAGCCTGCTCCCAGGCCTGCTGCTGCTGGGAGGGCACATAGCTGGCAAGGACAACATCGCTGGAGCCTCCAGATGTTGCAGGAGGACCCGCTTGTTTGTCCCTGCTGCCTAGCTTTCTTAGCCCCAAAATAACAAAACAGAAATTATATTAATTAAATTACTGCTTGGCCCATTAGCTCTAGTTTCTTATTGGCTAATTCTTACATCTTAATTTAACCCATTTCTATTAATCTGTGTGTCGCCACATTGGCAGTGACTTACCAGGTAAAATTGAGCACATATATCTCTGGTGGCAGATCCATTGCATTCCCCTCACTCTGATTTCTTCCTCCCAGAATTCAGTTCTGTCTTCTCTGCCTACCTAAGTTCTGCCCTATCAGAGCAAGGCAGTTTTTTTATTCATTAACCAATACAAGTAACACACAGAGGGGACTCCTCTGATAGCACCAATGACTTCAAGAGGAAGATTGGCATAGAAGAAGCTCCTTAGCCATTTGGGCAAGAAACTGCTCTTGCCTGGGCTGCTTCACTGGATATACAGTACCCACAGAGAGATGACTGCTGAACTTGCCTAAAGGTGAGATGGTCCTTCAGGGTTCCTGCTTCATGAAAGAGTCTACGAGACATTCTGCAGGACACAGAAGAAAATAACTGAACTGTCTTTGAAATTTCTTGCTTCATGGAAAAGTCTTCTGGATAGTCAGCTGGTAGGCTGAAGATGGATGTCCCAATGGTACTGAAGAACTTTGGTTGATTGTCCAGGCAGCGAGAGGTCTCTATCAATTCTAGAGTTTTAGAAGCTGCTTACAATGTACTCCCTGTTTACTTGGCTAATATTATATCCTTCTGGAGTCTTTGATGGAGTTGAAGAATTTACAATTAAGTATAGTTTTCCTTAGTTATGATAAAAGATAAAGTAGATATAAATATTGTAGCTGTAAGTCTTGCTTGATACCTGTTATATGTAATTTTACTATGGTAAAACCTTCCTTCTTATTTAAAGAGAAAAGGGGAGGTGATGTGGGAGTCCCCTCTGTGTGTCGCTTTTTTTGGTTAATGAATAAAGAAACTGCCTTGGCCTGCTATGGCAGAACTTAGGTAGGTGAAGAAGACAAAACTGAATTCTGTGAGGAAGAAAGCAGAGTCAGAGAGATACCATGGATCTGCCAGAGACAGACACTGGGCATTTTACCCAGTAAGCAACTACCACGTGGCAATACACAGATTAATGGAAATGGGTTAAGTTAAGATGTAGCCAATAAGAAACTAGAGCTAATAGGCCAAGCAGTTATTTAATTAATAGTTTCTGTGTGGTTATATTGGGGTTAAGCTAGCTGGGTGGCTGGGATGAACAAGCAGGCCCTCTCCTTGCAACGTCCAAACTCCGTAGGCATGGGGTGTACTCAAAAGTTCTCGAGCATATCAAAAATGGACTGGAACCACAAATGTTGGACCCAGTAGTGACCCTCTTCACTTAGTGACAAATGCAGGTACTTGTCCTTGCCCTGGAAGTTAAAAGTGAGGAAATAGTCACCACATCTTGTACTGGGAAGACACCATAGAAGCCAGTGCTTCCTCTCAGCATTAACTGGAGCATACATTGGAACCAAGGATATCTTGAGAAGGTCTGATCCACCTCAGCACTCTCTGTCTCCCCTTGGAACAGGAATGACCCTGTGCCTGCTTCTGGAGTATCCAGGAGAGGGAGGGGGTTGAGAGGGAATGAACTGTCTTTGCTGGGGGCCTCTCCTCAATTGGAATTCCAGGAAGCAGTTCCATTGAGTCTAAGTGGGAGGCGGTAATGGAGGCAGAATTAGAGGAGGATTCTGACAGCTGCTTGGAAAGACCCCCATAAACCCCTTGTGTCAGGTGGTCATTACTCTCACTGGGTCCCAGAAGCTGATCCTTTCTGGGAAGACTCTCTGAATGATTCAGACAGGGCAACTCCAGGATGTCTGTGTTATCCTTTGTGAAGGAGGTCCCAGGGGCCAGGGGAAGGGTCATGGGATGGGAGCTGATATCAGTGAAGAGTCCTGGGCTTAGGCACTCCTGGATTTCAGACATCCAGGGCTTCACATGAAGTGCATCAGTTGTCTTCAGAAGGTACTTTGAAGGGCCTTCTACCTTAACCACAAATATGTGCATCCTTGGCTGTGCAGACATCAGTGATAGTAGAACAGGGAATGCTGAGTCAGGGTCAGGATGCCTTGGATGATATGAAGAACTTCAAGCAATTTCCTCCTCCTTCTCCTTCACTTTGTAACAGTAGGCAACACTTCTGCCACTGAGGCTGCCTTTCTCCCCCAGAAGTCAGCCCAGCTGCCCCTCCTCCATGACACACTCTTGCTAGGTCAGGGGCAGCTTCTTCCATCCCAATAAAACTGAGCAGCTCTTCTCTCTGTACCATTCTTGCTCTGTCATTCGTTCCCCCTCTGCAACTCAGTCTCAGTCTCTCAAAGTGGTGAGTTTTTCCCTCCCCAGGGGATGTGCCATCACTAGCCAATTCCCTACCAACTGTCTAAGCACCACCAGAGAGGAGTTGGAGTTGCTGTTTCCTAGGACTGGAGGGCCTGATGTGGTCTCCAGAGGCCCAACTGGGGAGGAAGAGTCAATGGCCTCTGCAGGAGGCCTCATACAGGATCTCGGACTGAGTGACCCACTGAACAGAGGGAGAAACGTTTCTTGAGTTTTGGCTTTGATGACCTTGTAGAGGAGGAAGAGACTGAGGAAGGAAGGGGGCCTATGTTCTAGGTCCTCAGAACATAGAGAGGAGCTCAACACATCCAGGGGCCCACCTACCCTGCAGCTGTCAAGGGAAAAGTCACGTGGTGGTGCAATCTCCACACTAGGGTTCAATGGGGCCGAGACAGTTGAGAAGAGTGAGCCCAAGATCCAGGCCACCTCAAATTCGAAGTGCTGCAGGAATAGCTCAGAAAAATGGCCAGAAAAGGCAGCTTCTGCTCCAGGCTCTGCATATTGTGGGTGGGAGGCCAGGTAGAGGCAAAAACCTGCAGGCAAGATCCAGGGCAGCAGCCTTCTTGTGGAACTCACAGACTCTTGTCAACTTTGGGGAGAGGGTGGTGACACCGCTGGTGAAGAAGGGAAGGCACCTTTCTCTAGGGAAGGAGTACTATTCATGATAGGCCCAAGGAGGAGTCTGTGAGGAGGGGCAGCAAAGAAGAAAGCGGCCTGGAAGTGAACAGTAACAACTGCATCTTGGTCCCTGTGCTCAGCTCCAGTGTTAAACTAGTGGAAGTATCCCCTGTCTGAGGAGAATGTGGAAGGGAAAGGGGATTCAACCACAGTCAAACATCCAAAGCCTCTCTGTGAGTTAGGAGACCAGCCACCATCGTTATGGCCTAAAAGGTGATCTCTGTAATGGTAAAAATAAAAGGGCACCGTTCCCTGAGTGGCTGTAGCGAGCCATGAGGGGCAGTGAGTCCCATGCAGGGAGCCACGTGGCAGGTGAGAGACCTTGGTGGGGCAGCAAGTCCCAGGCAGGGAGTGCTTGGTGAGTGAGTGACCTCCACATGGTGCAGCCAGTCACACAAGATGCAGCAGCTGTGATGGGTAAATGACAGAAACCTCTTATGCAGCCATGCAGAGAAACTGGGCATTTATTTAGTGGGTTTAGAGGGGAAAGGGATAGGGGAAAGGGGGAGAATGGAAAAGAGCAGAGAGGAATAGAGAGAGAGACAAAAACAGAGACAGAGGGGGAAGAGGAGAAGTGGGGAGAAGAGAGGGAGCCAGAAGCTGCCTATTTAGGAGAGAGAGGGAAAGAAAGGAACTCAGGCTGGAAGCAAAAGGAAGATCTCCTTGCCTCAGCAGAAGGGGGAGGGAGTGGGCAGGGCTTGACTCTTAAAGGGACAGGACAGACCATTAGATTCCCATCTCTTTTTTATAATAAAAGGGCAGGAGGTTAGGCACAACATGTTAAAGAAATTGGGATGGCGGATTCTCAAGACTGCTTTCTGCTTTTCTGTGGGCGTCATCTTGAGAGGAGAACCTGAGAAAGCTGGGTGCTGATCACATCCTGGAATAGCTGGTCTCTTTGCTCCTCTCCAGTGTTTGTTGTATGGAAATGTCTGGTGTCTCTGACACCTGTTTAAGGTATTGGCAGAAGAAAGGACAAACTTAAGTTTAGGAAAAAAATTTTAGTACCAAGGAATTTAGAGGGGTATATCTGACCTGTTTAAGGTGGATCCTTCAATTTGTCTCCCTGGAACTCACAAGAATTCTTTGGGTTTTAGTTTTAGACATATGCATTTATAAACAGTAGCATATTTATATCAGAATGAAAATATTTTTAAAACTATGAAAGGCAGCTTGAGAGAGAAATTTGATAACTTGTATTTGTCCTCACACCTTTATAACTTTATAACTTACAGATATACACCTTAATAATGTGTATTTGTATTTTCCTGAAATTTGTTTGGTGAGGCTGTCCTTTTAAAGTAACAAAACCTCTCAGCTGTCAAACTGCATCAGAGATCTTTGAGAAGGATAAAATTTTACTTGAGTTATTGATTAAATAAACAACAGAGAACTTATTTGTTTGGCACCTAGAGATACGCCTCAGGGTCCTCCATGGTCACTGAGGGTTGTATTTTTCTTTTGCTGTTTAGAGTAGGGCTTGCCAGGCTCCAGACGATCCTGTGGGCTAGAAATCTGTAGGAAGACAAGCCTACCTTTACCTGAGCAGCTAGGCTGTTGATTCCAGTGATTCTATCCACGTCTGGAGATCTTCTGTTTAGATGAAAGGCAGTTTTTCCCAGTGGTCAGTACTTGGCAGTTGAAATGAATTGTAGATGGATGTTGTTTTGTGACCATTTGTCTTCTGTCTTCTTTGGAGGAAATAGAGTGTTACTACTAGGAGCCAACCTGTCTCTTTTTGTTATGAAAAGTTTTTTTAATAATTAAATATTTAAATAGCATATTCCCCAGATCTCTGAACAGTTGAGGGCTGTTTACTGAGTATAGATGAGTTATAATGACAGTATAGAATCTGCCTAGAGAGCTGGTCTGAGCTTGACTGTACTGGCTCTCAACAGGTAAGCAGGGTTGGATTACGCAATTTAAAAGCACATACCAATTTAAAACATGAGACTTATTTCTTTGAAGTCTGGAATGAGATGCAATGAACAGACATTTATAACATTTAACAGTAAACATAGTGTATTTAAGTTACATGTATGCACACACACACACACACACACACACACAGAGAGAGAGAGAGAGAGTGAAGAGGAAATGGGCAAAGTGAATGCTTTGATAGACCCTACCAAAGGTATGCCACTATACAAAACACACATGCGAACATGCGAAAGAGTCAGCAAGCAAGGAACACCTCAGTAAAGATGGTGGAACTTGGTCACCTGACCTGACTCTCAGGTAAGATGGCAATGAAGTCACCTGATCTCAGTCAAAATAGTGACAGTCACGGGTTGTATGGAAAAATCACATTTTTTGAGCCACGGGAGTTTAACAAGTGAGACCTAGAAGCATGATCTGCCATGTTGCCAAGCCATTGTACCAAAAGCCATCATGGGGAGCAAAGGCTGGAACTAAAAACAGCTGCCTTTTAGATCTGACTAATCTTGTTGGTTTTTGTGGAACCAGTGGGAGTGGTGGCAGGGACAGTTTGAGGGACACTGGTGGAGCATTCACAGGCGGTGGCTGATATGTGAGGGTTTACACCATAGCTGAAAACGTGAAAACAGCGAGCAAACACCGCAGGGCCTATGGAGGATGTCTCCTCTCTACAGTGGGGTGTTGAAGCCTGACTGGCTCCAATCCAGGCGACTCAGAAGCCAGAGAGGCTGGAGGCCACTCTGAGTGGTCTCTCACAGTGCGGACCACTGACAAGTGGTCCAAAAGGAAAGAAAAGAAAAATAAAAAAAAAATCCGAGGGACCCCAAGGCTAATGCACTGGTCAGTGTGTGCAGTGCTAGCATGGGAGGACTAATTCTGGGTAGTCTGGTCACGTTTTTCGTTATGAAAATCAACCAGAGATGAATGTCAGTGAAGGGCTCAACTATAGCCATGAAGGCTGTGGTTAGCTGACTGGAAGAGGAAAACTCACCATCAAAGCCACTGGTGCGCATAGAGGCCGGCATTGAGGCAGATACTGTTGTAAAGAAACCTGGTTCCAGAGCCCAGGGTTCCATGTTTCCTCAGCTGGCCTGTCCACGGGCAGGAGGGAACATGGAGAGAGCCTGGCTAAGTCACAAGTACAAATGTTATGGTAAAAATAAAATGTTGGAGGTCCCTAAGTGGTGGGAATGGGCAGCAGGCCACGAGACCGAGACCATGGCGGGCAAAGAAGGCAGCCAGTCCCAAGCAGGGAGCCACACATCGGGTGAGAGTCAGAGATGCACCATGCAGAGAAAGTGAATATTTATTTAGTGGGTTATGGAAAGAAAAGGGAAAAGAGGGAAGGGAAGAAGGGGGAAGAGCAGAGAGAGGCAGAAAGAGAGAGAGAGAGAGAGAGAGAGAGAGAGAGAGAGAGAGAGAGAGAGAGAAATAGGGAGGGGGAGGGGAGAAGTGGGGAGAAGGGAACAAGGCAGAAATTACCTCTTCAGGAGAGAGATGGGAAGGAAGGAACTCAGGCTAGAAGCAGAAGGAAGATCTCCTTGCTTCAGCAGACAGCATAGGGAGTGGGCAGGGTTTGTCTCTTAAAGGGACAGAAGAGATCACAATCACATAACCAGATTAGTTGAGAAGAGAGACTAGGAGAGGATGTCCAAATGTCTACACATGGAACTGTGATGGGGACTCCCTGAAAAGCAAGAGAGCCTTCAAACCATCCCAGACAGTGGCCCCAGGAAAAGCCATCAGTTGCTCCCAGTCCGTGAGGGAATCTGCTCCAGAGCTAGGACAGGGATAAAAGGGAAGGGAAAGTAATGTTTGCAGACAAGTATGCTGCTTATAGTGAGGGATTTCCATGGTGTGTTCGTCCACAGTCTTATGTTCACATAGTGTCTCCAAGCGAAAAGGACCTGTTAGTTGGTTGGAGGGGCCTTTATTGGCTCTACCTCCTGGGTAGTCAGTCCTTATGTAGAGATACCAGGAAATACAGTGATGATGGAGAGTTCCTAACCAGGAAGACAAACAGGGGAAAGAAAAGAAAATGTAGGCATATGAAAGAAAGCCCCAACTCACCAAGGGCTTAGAAAATAAAAATAGGGTCAACTCACCAAAAACAGCCAAAGGGAGTGAAGAACCAAAGTTCCATCATTTTGTCTTCCTCCTCCATCTTGTGTCTTGTGTAAGCTATTTTTCATAAAAAATTCCAGTCCTCAGAAACAGCTAGGAGGAAAAATAACAGGGTAACCATCTGAAAAGTACAGTTAACCACAGACTGTCCCTACCTAAAGGTCAGCTGATAAGAAAACTTGACAAGCAACAGGTAAGGTTCAAAAGTAAAATTTCTGAAAAGTCCCTAGACATTATTCAATCAGGATTGAGCCCATCACCCCAACCTTTGCTAATGTAACTTTTCTGGTTTTTACCTTTAAATAATGCCCTCTAGAAGGGTGGGGTACCTCCTCTTGCTGCTGCACTGACAAGGTCCCTGCTGGGTTTTAACTTGCACACAAAAAAACATGCTTTTTTATTTTGGTGAGTCAGTTTCCTCTAGTGGTCACCCCAAAGGTTTATTTTGATCAACAGAAGTAAGTCTATCTGTGTTTGAAGCCTTGTCTGTCTTACTTCCATTTTTGTTTGCATTGATCTCAGAATCTGACTCTGAACAGGTCAGTTTGCCCTGGCATATGTGCTAGAGGGCCAACCTGGAGGAATTGGAAGATGTTCCCTTTCCTGGTCTGGATGGGGGTCTCTCATCTGAGACCTGGTCAGTCCCCATCTGTAACTCTGAATCTGAAGTCTCTTGGGATCAGGTAGCCTTACTCCCATCCCATCTGTATGTTTTTTGGTTTTGTTGAGGCAGAATCTCTGGGCTGTCAACAAACCAGACCATGTGGTATCCACGGGAGTCTGTTTTGGGCCCTCTGTCTAACTGTTCGGTTTGTTGGTCTTGTTCTGTCTTTGTATCTCTGTTGATGACTGACTTGACTAGACAGACTATGGGGACTATTTCTTCTTCCCCCTTGGACATCACCGTAGCCCACTGGAAGGATGTATAGGAGACTACTCATAACAACAGTGTTAATGTAAAGAAGGGTAAATGGGTCATTTTCTCTTCTTCTAAAAGGTCCTCTTTCAACATGGGCTGGCCCAAGGAGGTATCATGTCTCCTGAATTTGATTTCTAAAGTTGAGGACATTGTTTTCCAACCTTTCACAGGATACCCAGACCTGATTCCTTACATCATTATCTGGCAGGATCTCATTGACTGAGTCGATGACCCCATTCTATGGGTTAAGTCGTTCCTTCTGCCTAATCTGACTGCACCCCATTTGCCTTTGCAAGTTTTTCTCTTAAAACCTGAGAAGAGGCCAAGTCTGTCCTCCAGGGAGGATCAGATGAGTCAGATATCTTCCCTTTTCCTTACTCTTCCCTTAGACCTAAAGCACCCAGGCTCAGGCCCCTCAGCAGGCAGACCCACCTGCACCCCTGGAGCCACCCCAAGGACCAGCACAGTCCACTAGGAGCTAGAGAAGGGCAGCTCCACAACCTGAGTCAGTCACCCTCCCACTCCAGCCAGTGGGTCCTCCTGCTGGAGATGGGAGCCAACCCTTGCCACCAGTGATCTCTACAAATGACACAGCCAAATTGCCCCTTTCGAGAATGGTTCTATTCACCCATCAGCCCACCTGCGATGATTACCAGAAACTCCTCAAAATATTGTTCGCCAAAAAAAAGAATGGAATTGGATTCTGGAGGGCGCTGGAAGATTGGTTCTGTAGCTGACAGGAGATCCCTCCATGGATCCGGCTGTGATAAACACCAGTTTCCCTTCTACCTGACATGACTGGGACTGTAACATGGCACAAGGTAAGGATAGGCTCCAGGTCTATTGCTAGGCTCCTCTAGTAGGTTTCAAAGTGGCAGCTCGGGAGCCAACCACCATGTCTAAGGTCTTTGATGTCAGGCAGCAGCCAGAGGAAAGCCCAGCAGCTTATTTAGAGTGACTCCTAGAAGTTTTCCACCAATACATGCCATAGAACCTTGAGACAGAAGAGTCAGACAAGATGGTAATGTTTGCCTACATAAACCAGGCAGCATCAGATATAAATTTAGTTCACCAGAATGGCGAACCAGTCTGGGTCTTGGTTACAAGTAAGCTAACTGGGCAATGCAGACTTTACCAAGAACCAAAGAAACCTGAGCCTGACATAGAGGGGTGGCTCCAGAAGTTCTCTTGGGCTTGGACAGAGACAGGAAGCACGGAACGGGCCTCCTGTATGCGTTGAGATCAAGGCAGGAGTGGATCCTTATAAGGTCCGCCAGTACCCCATGCCACTGGAGGCTAATAGAGGTATCACCCCCCATATAAGGAAGTTATTGAAACATGGGACCTAAAACCTATCCAGTCATCCTGGAACATGCCTCTGTTACCAATTAAAAAGCCTCACATCAATGACTACCACCCAGTACAGGGCTTAAGGGACGTGAACAAGACAGTTATGCACATACATCCCACCGTTCCCAATCCTTATATACTTATACATTTATACAATCAGCAATGGTACACTTACTGGATTTAAAAGATGCATTCTACAGAATGGGGAAAGATCTTCACTAACCCCACATCAGACAGAGGTCTGATCTCCAAAATATACAAAGAATTCAAAAAATTGGTCATCAAAAGAACAAATAATCCAATAAAAAATGGAGCACAGACCTAAACAGAGAACTCTCAACAGAGGAATCTAACATAGCTGAAAGACACTTAAGGAAATGTTCAACATCCTTACTCATCAGAGAAATGCAAATCAAAACAACTCTGAGATTCCATCTTATACTTGTAAGAATGGCCAAGATCAAAATCACTAATGACAACTAATGCTGGAGAGGTTGTGGGGTAAAGGGAACACTCCTGCATTACTGGTGGGAATGAAAGCTGGTACAGTCCCTTTAGATGTCAGAAAATTAGGAAATAACCTTCCTCAAGACCCAGCAATACCACTTTTGGGTATATATCCAGAGGATGCTCAATCATGCCACAAAGACATATATTCAACTATGTTCATAGCCGCATTGTTTTTCATACCCAGAAACTGGAAACAACCTAAATGCCCTTCGATGGAAGAATGGATAAGGAAAATGTGGTACATTTACACAATGGAGTACTACACAGCAGAAGAAAATAACAATATCTTGAATTTTGCAGGCAAATAGAAAACATCATTTTGAGTGAGATAACCCAGATACAGAAAGACAATTATCACATGTACTCACTCATAGGTGGTTTTTAAACATAAAGCAAAGAAAACCAGCCTACAAACCACAATCCCCGAGAACTTAGACAACAATGAGGACCCTAAGAGAGACTTACATAGATCTAATCTACATGGGAAGTAGAAAAAGACAAGATCTCCTGAATAAATTGGAAACATGGATACCTTGGGATAGGATTGAAGGGAAGGGGAGAGGTAGGAAGGGAAGCAGAGAAAAATGTAGAGCTCAATAAAAATTAAAAAAGATGCATTCTTTAGTCTGCCACTAGCTCCTAAGAGCCAGACCTTCTTTGCCTTTGAATGGCATGACCCAGAGATCGGGATCAGCAAACAGCTAACCTGGACCTGGTTGCATCAAGGATTTAAGAACTTTCCCACCATCTTTGATGAGGCACTACATGAAGACCTGGGTGAGTACCAACTCCAAAACCTGGAAGAAAGTCTGTTACAGTATGTGGATGACTGGTTAATTGCAGCCAAGGATCAGGAAAGGTGCCTGAAGGGAACCATGCGGCTACAATTTGCCCTCGGGGACCTGGAATACTGAGCCTCAGCAAAGAAGGCTCAGATGACAGATAATTGTACCTGGGATGAATCCTTAAAGAAGGCCAATGACGACTTTCCCAGGCCTGCAAGGAGACAGTACTAAAAATCCCAACTCTCACCTCTACCAAACAAGTAAGGGAATTCTTGGGGACTTCCGGGTTCTGCTGCCTTTGGATCACTGGATTCACTGAAATAGCTACATCTCTGTATGAAGCCACCAAGGGTGACTTCACCTGGACTGAGGAAAGGCAGAAAGCAATTGACATTCTGAAACAGAAACTCCTTGGAGGCTCGGGCACTTGGATTCCCAGATGTATAAGCCTTTCTACCTGTTCGTGGATTAGCACAAGAGAATAGCAAAGAGGTGTTCATCCAGGCAGTGGGACCATGATTGGATCTGACAATGACCCAGCCTTCATATCACAGGTAAGTCACGGAATAGCCACCACTTGGAAACTCCATTGTGCTTATACACCCCAGAGCTCAGGGCAGGTAGAAAAGATGGATAGAACCCTAAAAAATACCTTACCTAAATTAGCTCTGGAGACTGGTGCAGATTGGGTGACTCGCCTCCCCTTTGCCCTTCTTAGGGTGAGGAACTCTCCACACCAGATGGACCTTGATCCCTTTGAGATTATGTATGAGACAACCCTCCCATTTTGCCAAGTCTCCAGACTGACCTGGTTTCCACCCTGGATGACAAGGATATGTTGAACTCCCTCTGTAGGTTACAGTTAACCCACCAGCAGGTCTGGCCCCAACTGAGGGCCATATATGAAGCAGCTGCTCCCCCTAAGTCCCACAGATTACCCAGGCGACTAAGTCCTCATTCACAGACATCAGCTCAAGACCTTAGAGCCGAGATGGAAGGGTCCATTCATTGCTCTGATGACCATGCCAGTGCCCTCAAAGGAGACAGCATCATCACCTGGTGCATTAGTATCACGCTGTCCAGCTGATCTGTTTGTCATCTCAGAGGACTACAAAGGAGACACATGAACTTGGGAGGCTTCCAAACATCCCTCCAATCCACTCAAACTGCATCTTTGCCATGGCAATCCAGTAGAGCTTCGTTGATTTTGTTTCTTCTGCGAGCTGCCAACATTCCCTCTTCCTCCTACATGCACAACCCCCATTCCCCATGGAACCACATCTGGATGACTGTTAATGACATAGCTAATAGCACCTCTTCTGCTCAGAACCCCAAAGACACTTGGTTTCCTGGCCTCTATGTAGACCTTTGTGACCTAGGAGGAGAAAGATAGGACCTCTCAGACCAGGAACCATTCCCAAGGTACAAATGCAAAACCCCTAGGTGGTGGGAGTCAACTCTATCCTTGGGATTCTATGTCTGTCCTGGCCACTCTCTCCAAGGAGCAACAAGATACTTGTGAGGGTACGGGGACACCTACTGCATCAAATGGGGGTGTGAGTTCACCAGTTGTATTAGCTGGTCACCCCCTGTCAGTGGGGATTTAATTAATGTTCAACAGGCAGAGGATATGAAGAGAGCTGGAATAGGAACATGCTCCATAAGTGGCAAATGAGTTGACTGTGGGTTCTGCTGCAATAAGGAGTCATACCTCAACCACTCTTGAGCAACTGCTGGAGGGTGCTGTAACCAGCTTGTCATCAAATTCACCGAGGCAGGCAAAAAGGTTGATTGGACCACCGGTAAGACCTGGGGCTTATGACTCTACTACACTGGCTAAGACCCAGTACTGACATTCACCATCTGCAAAACCAGTCACCCTCAATTAATAATTTGATAGGACCCAACTGGGTCATTAATCTGCCTCAGGACCCCAGCCCAAGTTCTGTCTGGTGGGATGACTCTACAACCAACTCAGGCAAATATCAGCTCTAGCCTCATGATTACGTCAACCATCAACCCATTGATGGGACACAAGCACCCTTTCCTAGATCTGTTAGGTTGATCGTACCTGGTACTGAATTCTTCCCAACCCAATTTGACCAAAGCTTGCTGGCTCTGTTATTATATAGCTCCTTCTTACTATGAGGGCCTAGTAGTTAGTGGCACTGTTTCCATGACAGCTGACATCAATCACTGCTGGGGCAAAAGAGCAAACAAGGCCTTACCCTAGAGCAAGTGACTGGGCAGGGACTATGTATAGGACAGGTTCCCCCAGATAAAGCTTCCATCTGTAATTCTTCCAGTTTCACACAGGATCAGTAGTTGCTGCCACACAATGACACTTGGTGGGCCTGCTCCATGGGGCTTACCCCTTGTGTGCATATCGAAGTCCTAAACCAGACCAGGGGATATTGTGTACTAGTCAGGCTCATTCCAAGAATAACCTATCACACTGATCAGGAGTTCCCAGAACTCATGCAGCAAGGATGGAGCAACACCCACAGCTATGAAGACATAAGAGAGAGCCTATCACAGCCCTCACCCTTAGCCTACTTTTAGGCAATAGCCTGGGGGAAGTGGGTACAGGAATGTCAGCACTAGTAACCCAGAATCAATATGACTCCACCCTATGTGTTGCCATGGATGTGGCTGTAGAACACATATAAAAATTCATCCCCCACCTAGAGGAGTCCTTATGCTCTGTGGCGGAGGTAATCTTGCAGAACAGGAGGGGATTAAATCTTCTCTTCTTACAGCAGGGTGGGTTCTGTGCAGTGCTGGGGGAAGAATGTTGTTTCTTCACAGATCATTCAGGAATAATCAAAGACAACGTGGCTAAAGTTAGAGAAGGACTGGCAAAGTGGAAAAGAGCATGAGGCCAGCCAGGGTTGGTTTGAAACCTGCTTTAATAGCTCCCCTTTGTTGACTACTCTCATCTCTACTCCATTGGGACCCCTGGTAATTCTGCTTTTGTTACTGACTTTTGGGCCTGCAGTCTTAACTGACTAGTGAAATTCATGAAAGACAGGTTGGGTACAATACAACGCATGGTTCAATGATCACAAATCTACAGGCCCCTCAGGACTGAAGATACTTATGGGTTATATCAGGAAGCCATGATTGGGTTCAATATAGTTAGTAGAAGAGGTGGGGGATAGATGAAGAACCAAAGTTCCTTAGTATTGTCCTCCTCCTCCATCTTTTGTCTTGTGTAAACTATTTCCCATAAAACATTCCAGGCCTCAGAAATAGCTAGGGGCAAAAGTAACAGGGCAGCCATCTGGAAAGTACAGATAACCGCAGAATGTCCCCACCTGATGGTCAGCCTATAGGAAAACTTGACAAGCAACAGGTGAGGTTAGAAAGTAAAATTTCTGAAAAGTCCCTAGATGTGAGCCAATCAGGATTGAACCCATCACCTCACACTCTGCTAATGAAACTTTTCTGGTTTTTGCCTTTAAATAATACCCTCTAGAAGGGTGGGGTACCTACTCTTGCTGCTTCGCTGACAAGGTCCCTGCCAGCTTATAAGGTGCACCTAATAAACCTTGCTTTTGGATTTCATTGAGTTGCTCTCCCTGCTGCTCTTTTGGGGTGGCCACGGCCTGGGCATAACAGGGGCGATTTGAAGATGCCTACTGAGAATCGGGAGAGGGACAGCAGCAGCAGCAGCAAGAAAGAAAGAAAAATGCCCAAAAGAGGGTAATGAGGACCCAAAAAGGAGAAGGTCCATCCATGCTGGGTGCCAGTTTGTAGCAGGCTTGCTATGTAATCCCCATTTCCCAGGAGGCTGGGTGTGAGTAGGCAATGACACAGACTCTGAGAGATTCCAATGTAAAGGCTCTTTATTGTAAAAGGGTAAAGGTCTTTAGAGGGTTAGGGAAATTAAGCTGCCACAGGAACATTTTTGATTGGTCCTTTTGAAACTGGCTGTCACTGCTGGAGTGTTATGATTGGCTAGGAGTGTGTTCCATAACTAGGAGTAGTTACTGTGCTTTTGGTCCACTGACAAGTTGTTTTGGCCAATTTTGCTTATTCAGTGTGAGTTTGCACATGCTTAGTTATGCTTGCGCTATTGCCCTGCCTCACTATCCCACATCAGATGTCATTCTTGAAAATAAATGCTAGCACTTTGTCCAAGAAAGTATGGTTTTTGTTCAATGAATATTTATTGAGAACAATAGTATGCATATGCTAGGTGCTTTGGAGAAGAACATAGGTGACTCATGTAAATTCACCTCAGTTATTGTTTTTCTTGTTGACTTCACTATTGTGATTAATATTGATTGATATCCCATCACTTACCAAAAACTTAATATTTAATCTTAAACAATAATGATAACACTGTACAAAATTGAAACTATACTCTGAAATTTCATGCCCACTCAGGATTTCAGAAAGTGATCTTATTTAGAAATCAGTGTTTGTAGATATGATTAAGGTGTGTTCTAGGCACAGGAGTACCAAGAATTTTCAGTAAGTGATGGAACTTAGAGAGAAGCAAGGAAAGTGTATTTCTTAGAGTCCCTTGAAGACAACCTGGTCATATGGTAACCTTGACTTTTGAACCCTAATTTTGAGGACTGTAAATGAATGTATTTGATGTTTTATGTTCTATTAAGCCACAGAGCTTATAGTAATACTCTATGGCATCCCTGGGACCTTAATATAATTATGAGTTGCCTGTTCCTCCTACAGACAGTAATACAGGAGAATTTAATATGATTTGACTCCTTTATTTTTCAGATAAAACCTGGAAAGTAGTTATCCTAACTCTTCTCTTGTGAACGTGGAAAGAGCATACGCAAAGGAAGGACATGACCGGTGCAAGGCTCCAGATGATTATGGTGTCTAGGCCAATCCATCAAATAGTGTTTACAGTAAGCAAACTCATAAATTCAAGAGTTGATGGTGCTCATCTCTTTGTTTCTCTCCTACCTAGCCACCACATCTACCACAACAGTTCTTAATAAGGTGAAAGAAACAGCACTTGCCTTAAGTACACATCAGAGAGTCCTTGGAATCTCAAGATTGTTACACCAAGGAAGTTCCTTAATCTGTCTGAACCTCTATAATATTACTTTATAGTGTTATAACAATAAATGAAATAATTTATTGAAGTATATTGCATGGCACAATATATGGTAACTTATTGTCCGTATTATTGTTTAAGCTAAAATAATTGTATATTGCCCATTGTAGTTTTCTGATGGCCCAAATTTTTTTCTTGACTTTATTGTTTCATCTTCTAAACATCCTTGGCTTCTCATTTCTCGAAGTTCTCCTCTTCTGTATCTCCCTCCTTAGGTCCCTCAGCTGATCTGAATGAAGGTTCTCTCTCTTCTCTGAGCCAGCAGGTATTTATTCTTATTCCCCTAAAAATGACATATGCACTCTTAATGTGATGCTACTATCTTAGTTTGAGTGACAAGGTAGGTATTATTATGCCTATGCTTTTAAGGTAAAATATTCCAAATCTTTTAATGTTTTCACACGGTGAACTTTTTGTATTAACAGAGTCTAGATAACCCCCTAACACAGCTTCTATAATCACGTTCCTTCATGTTCATTCTTTTCCCAACCCTTCTTTTTTTCCTCAGACTTTTCATTGATTTTTATTCAGCCTTTGTTTCTATGGGACATGAGGGTTTATATCATGACTGCAAAGTATCCCAGCCTCTCTCTCTATCTCCCATCCTCTGCAATTATCCTACCAATTCTGAATGTTACACAATAGGTTTTGAATGTTTCCTCTGAAGTGCTTTTTGAAGTTCAATTCCCTCTGTATGAGACATACTGGCATTCTGAATGGCTAGAGGATCATAGGAATCCCATACTGATGAATAAATTTGGATATTACCACCTTAGATGTTAGTTACAAGAAGGGAGAGTTTGTCTCCTTTTCCTTGGTCTCACATGCTTTGTGATGCTTTCTACCATGTTATGGCCACAATAAGTTCTTCTTTACCAGATGCCAGTGCTGTATGGTTGGATTCTCAGCATCTAGAATCCAAAACTGAAATTGTTTCTATTACTCACAATATACCTTGTCTCCAATATTCTATTGTAGTATTGGATAACAGACTAAGACACTTGGTCTTAACTTTGAGCAGACTTATCAAATGATCCCATAAATAAATTTGATTGTATCTTAATAGGAAATATTCCTTTTGGTCAGTAAGAACTATTTGCAAATGTACTGCTTTTCACTCTTTCAAATGCCATTCTTGGTCTTTCATACATATTAACTAGTTCAACCTTCAAAGTAGCCAGACATCTGTTATTGCCCTTTCCTTACAGAAGCTAAAACCAAATTAATGATAACACAGAGCTAATGAAAGACAGAACTAGAATTTTAACCCAAACTTAACTACAATACCATCATTCTGAAAATAAGTGCAGCCAGCTCCTTTTGGATGGGATACATTGAACACTATCCAACCTTCTCAGGATTGGCTGCAATGATAAACTCTCAAGACACCTGAAATAGTCAGGTGG
>PVIU01014558.1:0-51494 GCA_004026605.1 Ondatra zibethicus | reverse complement strand
ACAGGTGTAAGATGGAATCTCAGAGTTGTTTTGATTTGCATTTCTCTGATGACTAAGGATGTTGAACATTTCCTTAAGTGTCTTTCTGCCATTTTAGATTCCTCTGTTGAGAGTTCTCTGTTTAGGTCTGTGCTCCATTTTTTTTTATTGGATTATGTGTTCTTTTGTTGTCCAATTTCTTGAGTTCCTTGTATATTTTGGAGATCAGACCTCTGTCTGATGTGGGATTAGTGAAGATCTTTTCCCATTCTGTAGGCTGGCGTTGTATCTTGTTGACCGTGTCCTTTGCTTTACAGAAGCTTTTCAGTTTCAGGAAGTCCCATTTATTAATTGCTTCTCTCAGTGTCTGTGCTGCTGGGGTTCTATTTAGGAAGTGGTTCCCTGTGCCAATGCGTTCAAGTGTACTTCCCACTTTCTCTTCTATAAGGTTCAGTGTGGCTGGCCTTTGAGGTCTTTGATCCATTTGGACTTGAGTTTTGTACATGGTGATAGATAGGGGTCTACTTTCATTTGTCTACATGTTGATATCCAGTTATGCCAGCACCACTTGTTGAATATGCTTTCTTTTTTCCATTTGATATTTTTTGATTCTTTATCAAATATCAGGTGTTCGAAGATGTGTGGATTGATATCCGGGTCTTCTGTTTGGTTCCATTGGTCCTCCTGTCTGTTCTTATGCCAGTACCAGGCTGTTTTCAGTACTGTAGCTCTGTAGTATAGTTTGAAGTCAGGGATTGTGATGCCTCCAGATGAGAACCCTGAGTAATTTTATTAGAACAGGTTGACTTATCCAACTGCAGTCTGATCTAACATCTTAAAACAACAAAAACAACAAACATGGCTGGGCATGGTGGCACAGGCCTTTAATCCCAACATTCAGGAGGGAAAGGCAGACCAATTTCTGTGAGTTCAAGCCAGCCTGTTCTGTATAGTGAGTTCCAGGACAGCCAGAAGTACATATTGAGACTCTGTCTCAAAAAAAAAACCAAAAACCAAGCCAAAACAAACCAAAAAACATGAAACAAAACAGTTAATCATGGTAAACAGAACTGAGGAAAAGGAATTACCAAGTTAATGAAAACACATTTTATTCTTAAACATCTTTCTAAGTTTTTGTGGTTTGACTCAACAAATCTGAAATTGTTTTCTTGGGGTTTGTTCATTCAGTCCGTTCCTTCAGTTTATTTCTACTGCCTGGAAAGGCACACTGGTAAGGAAAAGTAACAACTGCCCTTCTCATACAGAAGCAGGCAGCAGACAATTGAGAGAAGGGCAGTGAGGAGGAAAGGCCCTGTGCAAGGCCACAGACAGAAACTGTGGCTCCTTGATACTGGGGACCTGAGGTCCTCAGCAATCTCAGAGTTTACAAGGGTTTCATTTAGAACAAGGTGCTCTACAAGGGTTTCATTTAGAACAATTTGACAGATTGGATATGAAGAAAAGGGAGCATTGCTAGATTTTTGACTCACAGGATGTACAAGAATAGGGAAAGGAGAGGAAAGGAGAGGAGAGGGAGAGAGAGTGTGTATGTGTGTTTGGTATATGTATGTGTTTGTGCAGGTGTGTGCCCATGTGCGTACGCATGTGGAGGTCAGGGATTGATGTCTGGTGTCTTTCTCAGTGGTTCTCTTATTTTCTTGAGACAGGGTTACTCACTGAACTTTGAGCTAATTGATTTTCATAATCTGGTTGGCCATGAGATCTCTGGGATTATACACGTATATGTGAGCAACCACATCTGACTTTTATTGGGTACTAGAGATCTTAACTCAAGTCCCCATGCCTGCGTGGGAGGCACTTAAATCATCTGAGTTATCTTCCAAGGTCTCCTCTCTTTGTTTGTTTGTTTTTTTCTTTTTTGAGGCATTCTCATATATCCCAGGGTGGCTTGGAATTCATTATGTAGCCAAAGATGATATTGAACTTCTGATCCTCCTGCCTCTTCTTTGCTAGTGCTGGGATTGGACACAATATCATAGTGTTCACCATTATGCCTGGTTTATAAGGTACTAGAAATCAAACCCAGGGCTTTGTGCATGCTGGGCAAGGGCTCCACCAGCGAAAGGATATCAGCTCCCTTTCTTCCTTTTTCTTTCCTCCCTCTTTCCCTCCCCAGACAAGAATTTTACTAACCAAGCTACATAGTTAGCTCTCTGATACACTGTTTCGTAAATGACTTGAGCGGAAGATGAGAACCGGTGGTAAGAGGTATAAACAATTTGGGAAGGATGTATTAGGTGGCTGCTTTTCTCTGGAGCTCTGCAAGACCTGATCAGACGCAGTACTCAAGGGAATATTTTCTCAACAAGTGTTCCTCTAAAAATAAAGCAGAAAATATGGGGAATTACATCCTTGGAAGATGGTAAAGCTGGATTTGTTTTGTTAAAGGTAATTGACATGCCTGAACACAATCCTGGTGACTTGGGAGGAACAATGAGACTGGGATTAAGACGAACCGTTTTCACAACTGAAAATTCCATACTGAGTAAGTATCCCAGAGTTTTGATTTGTATATGACACTAGCAGTGGTTCAAATGGCTGTCCTACTAACCTTTTCCGCAGCTTGCCAGCTCGCCTGTCACCCAGTCACCTGCTCTTGCTGACTTGTCACTTGAGGAATTCACTTTCTCCTCATTCAAGTTCATTTAGAAGAGTATTGGTTATGTACAAAGTGTCCCAGAGATCAAATGGTAATTTGTGACATACTATGTTTGTCTTGTCCCTGCAAAAACTCTCTTGAGAGCACTAATGCCATTTTCTTTTGAGTTTATGGACCTACATTGAAAATGATGTCCTTTTTGTGTGTTTGAGCCAGTGTGTAATATGTGTGCTAGCCAGAAACCTAAATGAACATATTTGTACCTTTCCACAATGTTAGTATTTATTGAATAACAAAGTTTAGCAGTTTCAGCGGCAGAAATCGTCATAAAATTTACTTATGCCTACTTTGGTAGTTTGGCTGAGGTGAATGCAAGTTTTTTATTCCAGTCTTTTTAAGATTTTATTTTATTTATTTTTTATTCATTTTTTTCTGAGACACGGTGTAACAACCCTGGCTGTCCTGGAACTCACTCTGTAGACCAGGATGACCTTGAACTCAGAGAGACCCACCTGCCTCTGCCTCCTGAGTGCTGGGAGGTGTGCACCATCACTGCTGGGCTGATTGATTTTTACTGCTGTGTATGGGTATGTGCATGTATGAGTGCAGGTGGCCCTGGAAGCCAAAAGAAGGTGTCAGATCCCTTGAAGCTGGAGTTACAGGTGGTTGTGGCCTGCCTGATATGGGTGTTGGAAACAAGTGCTCTTAACTGCTGAGCTATCTCTCCATGCCCCTATGCCGAACTTAATTAGTGATGTTAATTCTTATATCATATAGTACACAGTAAATATATCTGTATACCTCCATATGTATATGGGTTACATAAGGAATACAAGTTGAAGAGGCTGCAGCAAAGTTGAAGAGGTTTCAGAGTGGGCTGAAAAAGTCTGTATAGATAATGAAAGAGATCTGTGCCAAGAGTGAGCTGCTGGTGGAGCTACTGGTTAGTATTGGGAGCAAAGCTGCAGAATTCAAGCCAACGGTGAAAAGGTCAAACTGGGTCCAGAGCAGGAGACAAAGCAGGAAATGGGTCAGGGGCTGATCCAGGTCTAGATGGGGGAACAGTTGAGTAGGCAATATCAGCAGTGAAGTACCAAGTGGACTCGGAGTTCTTGGCCTTTGATGAACAAACTGGGTATCAGATGATAGGTTGACATGGAGCCATGCCATAGCAGTTCGGTGCCCATTACTTTATAAGGTCTAGGTGAGGGAATTATACTTTCCATGATCTGATGTGTCTGTTAAATTCTTAGGCTTGGTTCCTCAATATGGTTTTAATACGCCCATATGCCCTCACAGTTTAAAGTTTCCTCAATAAACTTACAGGATGGTTGTCTCTCTGTTTCCCAGAATAAGTCATGTATCATTTGTACTGGATAGTTTGAGCCTGAAAAATGATGCAGTTTATGGATCCACCCATGAGCTGCAGTCATCCTCCTTCAAAATGGAGTTAAAATTTGCTTGTAAAATTACAGTGCACAGACTGTTAAACCAGTTGATACAGTATGGAATAACATAGAGTAGGGTATATTCTGTTCTCAACACTGGGTTTCATTATTATGTAGTTCTGGTAGGCCTGGATTTCTGAATGTAGCTGAGGCAGGTTTTGAAATCCTTATCTGTCTGACCCCACTTCAAAGTGTGCCAGCTTTGTTTCATGGTTTCGTGTGTGACTTGCCTTATTTAGTTCCCCATTCCTGAACGTCCTGTAGAGAGGAGGATAGTTGTGTATCTCCTAAGTCTGGGAATCCGGAGAGATCACTCAGTGGCCAAAAGCACTTCCCACCAAGCTTGATGACTTAAGCTTGAACCTGAGACCCACATAGTTGAAGGAGAGAACTGACTCTCACAAATTGTCCTCTGACCTACACACACACGCACACACACACACACACACACACACACACACACACACACACACGAGAGAGAGAGAGAGAGAGACAGAGACAGAGACAGACAGAGAGAGACAGAGACAGAGAGACAGACAGAGAGAGAGAGACAGACAGAAAAACGGGGGAGAGAGAGGCAGTCTAGAAGACTTAAAAAATATAAACAGCCTGGCAGAGGCGGGCAGATCTCTAGCCAGCCTGGTCTACAGAGTGAGTTCTAGGACAGCCAGGGCTATTACACAGAGAAACTCTGTTTTGAAAAATCAATTAGCAAACAAACAACAGGTTTCTGTCCCTCCACTAAAAGAATCCCTGCATAGGGAGAGAGAACAACCTGTCTTGCTAGCTGATATTTGCTGATTTTCCTGATCCCCACAGGGTTAATTATTATTTCTGTGGACCTTGTTTCATAGATTATCATATTATGTGAGAATATCTTCATGTTAACAAAACCCCAGAGCCCATAATTTAATTTACTAAATGTATCTTGAGTGCCTGTCCTGTGCATATGCACCATGCTGGATTCTGCAGCTATAGCAGGGGCTGGACAGGAAGCAATCCTGTCTTCCCAGGGCCTCAAAACAAGTGAAAAAATATGGCTGGGAAGGGCAAGGTGCTGCAGGGCCTGGAGAGCTGTGGTATCCAGAGCCATTCATAAGAATACCTTTTGGGGCAGAGATTGTGGTTTAGTGCTAGAGCCCTAGCCTCACATGTATGTGACCCTGTGTTCCAGCCCAGCATCGTAAAAAGCAAGAGTTGGGTATGATGGTACCGGCTTGTAATCTCAGCACTCAGAAGGTAGAGGCTGGAGGATTAAAGTCATATTCAGAACCAAGACCCTGTCTCAGCTCCCACTTCCAAATAAAGCAAAACACCTTCCTAACTCAAGGAAGAGTAAGATTGAAAATACTGTTTCCTTAAAGGATGGTCTAAAGCTTTGGAAAAGCATAGTGCTTCTTAGCAAGCTTGAAGTTGAAGACCAAGTAGACAAGTGAACAGCCTTTTGTCCTTTCTGCCAGAGGCTGTTGTTCCTGCATGTTCCTTTACAAATGCAAGAGCTTTCTCTTTATGACTGTTAGTGCTTTTTTGCCTTTCAGTTGTTTTCAAAGTCTTTGAAACATTGTTCTTGTAATTGTCTAAATGAAAAAAAACCCAAAATGGTTAGTGAAAAAAATGATCAAAATTATGTGTTGTGAAAGATTTGGTGATAATTGTATTAAACTTTTATAAAAAAATCATTGTGTTCAATATATTTTAAGATTTTTGTTGAGACATTGTTTCTCTGTGTAACAGTTCTGGCTGACCTGGAATTCACTTTGTAGGCCAGGCTGGCCTCAAACTCACAGAGGTTCACTTCGAACTCACAGACATCTGCCTTCTGCCTCCCAAGTGCTGGGAATAAAAGTGTATTCCACCACTGCCTGGCTAGAATCTTTACCTTCTGAGACATCTCCATGACCCTGAATTTTATGAACCTTAAACATAGCACCAAAGATAATATTTTTTATAGAGACATAAGACCCACAACATATAATTCATCTGTTAGTATACAATTTGCTGGTTTCATTGTACTCACAGAGCGGCTTAGCCATCACTAGAGTATCCACGAAGATGCCCTGCTGTCATTAGCGTCAATTTTAGATCATTTCCATTACCTCCAATAGAAATTTCTGTACTGTGTTGTCACCTTTATCCCCACAGCCTCTGGCAATCATTGATCCACTTTTTAAAAATTTACCTATTCTGGCATTTTAGTGTAGATGGAACCACATGAAAGGAGGTCTTTTATATCTGGCTTCCATCACTAAACACACTGCTTTCAAGTTTCATCCATGATAGCATGCATCAGTATTTCCTTTCTTGTAATGGCTATATAATAATCCATTGTGTGGTTGTATGGCAATTTCAAAAGTCTGCTTACAAGCTTATGGGCTGTTTTTACTCAATGATTTATTAAACTTGATTGCTTTAATTTTACTCATGTATTAATTTTTTTTATATAGGGACTAATATAGTCTAGGCTGGCCTCAAACTCACTGTGTAGTCAAGGATGACTTTGACCCTTCTGTCTTTCCCTTCTCTTTTGAGCTACCACTCCCAATTTATGCAGTGCTGTAGATCACACCCAAGGAACTTGCTCTACCAACTGAGCCACATATCCTCAGTTTCCTGATTGCCTTCATTTTAAATTGTGCTGCCTTAATTTTAAATTGTGCTTCTTTCTTTACAAAAGGCAGGTGGCATATGTACCTGTGGTCTTTAGCAAGCATAAAGTTTGGCCTCCCCACCTGGTGAGACTAGCTTCCCATGAGGTCTTTAGCAATGGTTGTAAGTGATAACAACTTTTCCCATTGTTCTGTTGAATGTCTTTTATTAACAAACAAACAAAGCCTTGTAATATTGTGGGCTTTTGGCTCCCTAAGTAGCATATTTATTTTGTAGGATCTTATTTTTCACAAACTGGCACATTTATTTTGTAGGCTTCTTTTCTAGTAAGCACATTTTTGCAAGGTTGGTGTGAACAAAATACATTTGCCTATGCTACCTGTGAAAATGATTTACCATTTTGAGCTGGGCAACTGACACACACCTTTAATCCCAGTAGCTGGGAGGCAGAGGCAGGAGCATCTCTGTGAGTTCAAGACCAGCCTAATCTACATAGTGAGTTCCAGGACAGCCAGGAATTGAAATCCTATTTCAAAACCAAAACCAAAAACTAATGAAACAAAATGATTAACAATTTTGATAGAAATTGTTTTTATGCTATTCTTTTTAAATTTCAATTTGATTTGTAGGCCTGTACTTACAGTGCTTTGTACTTAGGGAGAAGCCGGAAAGTAAAGAAGTCTTTAATAAAAGGTTGCCCTCCAGCAGAAGAAAGCCTGAATACCTTTCTATTGAGGGACAATTCCTGCTTATCTTATGTCACTTGTTAATCCAATAAGGGTTGTGAAAAATTGAATTCACTCTTTCTGAGCCAGGGATTATATGTATAAATTTATTATTTACCCTGTTTATAAGAACTGTATTCATAAGAGTTTGTTTCTGTTCTGTGTCCTGTGTGGGTGCGTTCTTTGAGATTGGGTTTTGTTTTATTTGTTTCAAGGGCTTTAGGAGATGAGAATGTAACTCAGTTGATAGAATGCTTGCTTATGACGCGTGAAGCCCTGAGTTCCAACCCCTGCACTGAATGAGCAGGACCTCCTGGTGGTGGTGCATATTTGTAATCCCAGCTCCTGGGAGGTAGAGGCAAGAGGATAAAAAAAAATCAAGGTCAAGCAAGACAGTGGTGGTCCATACCTTTAATCCCAGCACTTTGGGAGGCAGTGGCATACAGAGTTTTGAGTTTGAGGTCATCCTGGTCTATGGAGTAAATTCCAGGACTGCATAGAGAAACCCTATCTTGGAAAACAAAACAAAACAAAAAGCAAAAGAAAAATCCAAGGTCATTTTCGGCTATATAGCAAGTTTGAGGCCTGCCTGTCTCAAAGTGGGGCAAGGCCCTTTAAATAAAAGGGCCAATGATGGTGTGTGTGGAATTGTCAAAGCTGGCCTAAAGGCTGTTAAACATCAGCTGTTTTTCTAAACTGTTTATGACTCTCTAAGTTTGTGTATCTGTGGTCTTTTCTGAACTTTATTATGCTTAATCTCTATATTCTTTTATTGTAGCATAATTTTATGTATCTGGGTTTTGTGTCTATTTAGGCATTTAGTATGTGTATATATGTATTTTTAAATTTTTTTTATATTTTGAGAATTTCATCATGAGTGTTGTATTTACATCATTTCACTTCTCCCCAATCCATCTTCTCCTGTGTATGCACCTCAAATTCCTCAAATTCATGACCTCCTCTATGATTATTATTATTATTGTTGTTGTTGTGTATGTGTGTAAAACCTACTGAGTCCATTTAGTGTTTACTTATGTACATGTGTGTTTAGGACTGACCACTTGGGACTGGATAATCTGTCAACAAACTTGTTCTTAGAAAACACTGAAACACACAAAGAGTTGTAGTTTTGAGTCAGGGTCTCATGTAGCCCATACTGGCCTGGAACTCACTATATAGGCAAAGACCTTGACACCTGATCCTTCTGCCTCCACCTCTCAAATATGAGATTACCAGATTACTTGTCAGTCATTGTCCTTGTCTCTGTCTTCCTTCTTCCCTCACCCCTAGTAGTTCTTGTTACTCAGGCTTGCTTTGAGCTCTTGGGCTCAAGTGTTCTTGCCTCAGTGTTCTGAACTGAGGACTCCAGGTGTGTACCAGTGTACCTGGCCCTGGGTATATAGTGTTTAATTGAGTTAAGGAACCCTAATGTGCTGATTCATTTCCTACTGATAACCATTTCAGATTGGTTCCAGCATTTTATAAGAAAAGTGCTGATTGGGACATCTCCGCATAGGCTTTTTGTTCCTTTGAATGTTTCCTTAAGACAGGTTTCCAGAAGTTGGGTTATTAGGTCCAAGGCCATGAACACTTTATGACTGGTAATTCTGCCAGATTGTTTGAACCAGATTGTTTGAAAGAAGGGTAAGTTCAGAATGACATCAGCTTCACCATTGTCCTCCATTCCCAGTTTTCTGCTCACATCATTAGTTTGCATGTTCTGTTATTGAGACCAGAAGTTAATCTTCATTGCTGCCTTTGATTGTGCCTTTTTCCATTGCTACACAGGCCCTTTTCTTCCCCAACCAATTGTTGGTTTGCTCGAGTGGAGATTGCTTAGGTCTCAGGTTTTGTTAGCAGGGAGAGGTCTTCCCGTCCCCAAGTCTGTCACTCAAATGATTGAAACCAGTGGTTGATGCATTTTTTTTTCTAATTAAGGACCAGCCATCACGCTGTACAGGTAGGCAATATAACTTTATTGGTGGAAACTGAAGTTTAATCTTGTATCATTTTCTGTGTCTTTTGAAATTTTTCCCAACCGTTTGAGATAAAGAAAGCAAACAAAAATGAAGGGTCATTGTTGGTGATGGGCTGGACCACGAGGTTGGCTGAATCTTGATCTAAACGAGAAGCAGCACATGGTAGGGAGAGGAGTGAAAGATGGCATTTCCTTACTTCTTGTCTGCCTGTTAATTATCCTGCTAAGTGGCATAGAAGAAAGACCAAGCTATTTAATACAGCATCTCTGCTTTTGACAGAGGAAATGGTTGGCTGAAAGGCAAGAGAGCATCTGGAAGGTTGGGAGAGTCAGAACCAGGTCTTGTGACACTGTCCATTTGTTGGCTTCTAGCCTTCTACTGAGTGCCTCCCTGGCCCTACAGTATCATTGTTAAAAAATTACTCTCTAAAATATATTTTTTTCAGTAGAGGGGATTGAACTTGAGCCTCGAGCAAGCACTTTGCCACTGAACCACATCCCCAGTTCTTTTTACATTTTTTATTTTGAGATGTACCCTTTTTAGAGTTTGTTTTGGCCTGGAACTGACTTTTTGTGCTTCTGTAGCCTTCTCCGTGTGAACCAAATCTTTTTTTTTTTTTTTTTGCTGGTTAATTTCTTTTTTTTAAATTTAATTTTATTTTATTAACTTTTTTTTATTTTTTTTATTAATTAATTTTTTTATTTCTCTCTCTGCTCCCCTCCCTGCCACTCCCCTCCCTCCCTCAACCCTCCCCCAAGGTCCCCATGCTCCCAAATTATTCAGGAGATCTTGTCTTTTTATACTTTCTACTTCTCACGTAGATTATATCTATGTAGGTCTCTCTTAGTGTCCGTATTGTTGTCTAAATTCTCTGGGATTGTGGTGTGAACCAAATCTTAAACTGCTAAGCAGTGGCTAGGCCCTCCATTGTGTGGCTCCACTTAGCACATGGTGTGCCAGCTGGCTGTGTCTCCTTCAGGTTGGTAAGAGTGGAGCCTCATGCCTGTGGGCCCTGACTTAGAGCCAGTCTATCTGCCCCAGCTCTGGGAAGCTTCTGGGTCCACACTGCAGTAGGCATTTCTACCTAGTCTCCCGCCACCAAGTAGCTTGCCACTGCTTATAAACCCCATTCAAGTGCTCAGTAGCAGGGCCTTTTATTTTTTATTTTTTTTAATTTTCTTTTCTTTTATTGCTTTATAAATAATACCATTCAAAACTTCCACTTCCTCCCCTCCTTCCATTTCCCTCCCGCTCCCCTATTCACCCTCCCCACTCCCCCTCCAGTCCTAGGAAGTCCAAGGCCCTCCCCCTCCATCCAGGCTCAATCTGCATTCAAATAGACCAGGATCCCAAAAAGCAAGCACTTGCAGTAGAGACAAATCCCAGCTCCACCATCATTGGCCTCTCAATCTACCCCAATCATCTGCTACATTCAGAGGATCCAGCTTGATCACATGCTTGTTCAGTCCCAGTCCAGCTGGCTCCGGTGAGCTCCCATTAGATCAGGCACACTGTCTTAGTGGGTGGACCAACCCTTCGCGGTCCTGACATCCTTGCTCATATTCTCCCTCCCTCTACTCCTCAACTGGACCTTGGGAACTCAGTCCAGTGCTCCAATGGGGGTCCCCATCTACATCTCCATCTGTCGACAGACAAAGATTCTATGGTGATATTCAAGATAGTCATTAGACTGACTACTGGACAAGGCCAGTTCAGACACCCTCTCCTCCACTGCCCAGTGTCCCAGCTGAGGACATCCCCGTGGACACCTGGGAACCCCTCCAGAGCCAAGCCTCCTGCCAACCCCAAAATGGCTCCCCCCACCAAGATATCCTCTTCCCTGTTCCTATATCCATCCGTCCCTCCTCCCTCTCAGTCATCCCACTCCCCCAAGCTCTCCCCAACCCTCCTCCTCTCTTCCCCCTCTCCCTCTCCTCCCATTCCACCCCCACCCCCATGCTCCTATCCCCTAGCAGGGTCTTTTAAAAGAGCCATGCCTCTGTATGCCATGAGCACCGAGCCTATTTGGAAGTTTTTTTTTTTTTGCCTGCAAATAATGACACAGAGACTTGTTACTAATTATAAAAGCTTGGCCTTAGCTTAAGCTTGTTCTCAACTACCTCTTATAACTTAACCCATTTACATTAGTCTACATTCTGCCACATGGCATTATTTTTCTTTTGTCCCATATCTCCTATTTTTTTCTCT
The DNA here is from genome assembly GCA_004026605.1 of Ondatra zibethicus. Taxonomy (NCBI): domain Eukaryota; kingdom Metazoa; phylum Chordata; class Mammalia; order Rodentia; family Cricetidae; genus Ondatra; species Ondatra zibethicus. The sequence goes on along the minus strand of PVIU01014558.1, from coordinate 39,928 downwards.
GTCTCTCTCTGGCTAATCCAGTCTTTCTTTTTCCCAGAGTTCTCTCTTCTCCTGGAAATCCTGCCTATTCTCTTCTTGTCTAGCTATTGGCCATTTAGCTCTTTATCAAACCAATCAGAAGATGCCTTGGCAAAGACACATTTTTACAGGGTAAACAAATATTCCACAACAAATGGGAATCAATTGGACTGGGGGCATAGCTCACTGTTGGAGTATTTGCCAATCACGTATGAGGCCTAGGTGAGCCTTTGTACCGGGGTGGGTTGGGGTGAGGCTGGCTTGAGGGGAGGGGAGCAAATAACCTTTGTTTCTTACAGGTTCTCTCTCTTCCCTCCACTGCTGTTTTCTCTCTCTTTCTTTGATAAGGAGGCGTGGGGATATAGCTCAGTGGTAGAATGCTTGTCTAACATATACAAGGTTCTATCCTCAGCATCCGACAAACAAAATCCGTGAAAGACAATAAAGCACTGCAGTATAGGGTTAAAAGCAGGATGACGTGTTTAAATTGTGATGTTTTATCCTCGAAAGTTTGACACACTAGTATGGAGAGGTGGCTCGATGGTTAAGAACACTGACTGCTATCCAGAGGACATGGTTAGATTGCTAACACCCACATGGTGGCTCACAATCATCTGTAACTCTAGTTCCAGAAGATCAAATGCCCTTCTGGTGTCCTTAGGCACCAGGCACTCAAATGGTATACATTAAAATATCTGATATATCTGCAGGCAAAACACCTGTGCACATAAAATAAATAAAAAATATATAAAACTGATAGTAAAGCTGATCAAAAACATAAAATTAAAGGAAGGGAAGCTGTTTAGATATTGAAAATGAATGCATTGTCTCATAGAAGTGGAAGGAACAACATTGAAGTCCAAAAGTAGCAAGGAAAGGAGAAAGTTAGAAGCAGGCCCTAGATTCTGTACTTTTGTTTTCTTTCTTTATGGTGTTGGGGATAGAGAACCTTGTGCATATGAGACATGTTCTCTCTGAGATACATCCCTAGCCCTTGGGCTTGGGGGCTGCTTTTCACTATATAGCCCAGGCTTGTCTGGATTACTCCATCCTGCCTTTACCTCCAAGGGGCTGGGGGTTCTAGGCATGTACTGCTATATTCAGGTCCTGATTGTGTGCTTTCCAAGTACCAGGAATGAAGACACAATGTGCAGCATTTCAGTTATTCCTGTCACACCCTAGGACCCAATGACCATTTTACACAGAACAGAATCTTTGTCATCCAGGTCACTTGTTAGAAAACCACTGAGCTGACTCTTGACCTTCACGTGATATGGAATAGCTGGAACTTAAAGAGGAAAGATCCAAACAGTTCTCAAAGCAAAAAGTCCCTTCTGTTGATACCTCCAAGTAAGGTTCCATGGGTTCTAGGATCAGTGTCTTGTGGGAGCAGGGGTCTAAGAAAGTAAGACCCTACCCTGGGCTCCTTATGAAAGTGTCTTTGGCTGGGCATGGTGGCACACACCTTTAATTCCAGCACATGGGAGGCAGCACTCTTGAGTTTGAGGCCAACCTAGCCTACAGCGTTCCAGAACAGCCAGGGATACACAGAGAAACATTATCTCAAAAAACAATAAACAACAACAACAAAAAGAAAGTTTCCTTGTCCGCAAGGGAGGCACACAAGTGCTGAATCAATATTGGATAGAGGACTTGAGAGAGAGCTCATTTGGTGACGTGCTTGTCTTCAAGTATAAGTGACGACACAGTAAAACCACTGAAGTGGACTACTCCATGGGTAAAAAGAAAGGTTTATTGGGGATCAAAATGCCAAGGCTGGGGGGTGGGGTGCAGTGAGAAACAAAATGATGGAAGAGCAAGTGGATTTTATATGACAAGATAAATATAACCTGCTGAATCTGTATAACATTACTTGTATATTACTTGTATGCATGTTTTCAGGGCTGACTGTTTGGCAATGGACAATCAATTGTTGTGCTCTTCCCTGGGGAAGACCGCTTCCCCCACTTCCAGCTCTCCTCAGTTCTTTGTAGGGATGGGGCAGTGTGGGCTTTCCCACAACCAGTTTGACATGCTCATTGTTGTCATCCCTGTTCAGCTCAATTTGGAGAGTCATGTAGTGAGACTTGATGAGTATAATTTCTGATATTACTATTTTTAAAATTTAATTTTATGTATATGATTGCTCTAACCTGCTGAGCCATCTCACCAGCTCCTAAGCTTATTCTTAACACAGAAGTTTAAAGCATCACCATGGGTTGCTTTTCTGAGTTTATTTCTAACAGATTTGTAAGCAATAAAAGATTTTAAATGCATAAAATAAAAATTCCAAATAGCTGGATGTGGTGGCTCAACCAGTAATCCCAGCTATCCCAGAAACTGAGGCAGGAGTATCACAAATTCAAAGCCTGCATGGGCTACAGAGCAAGTTTAAGGCCAGCCCAGGGAATTTAGTGAGACCTTGTCTCAAAATAAAGAACTTTTTAAAATAAAAGTAAGACTGACAATGACAGTTAGAAATGTCTCATACATTATGTGCATTATATATGCATGTTTCATTTATTCATCACAACTCTGTCACTACCTGCTGTGTGATAAGTGTTGGTCTTAAGGATGTTTTACCACATAGAACTTAACCTCCTTCATTCTTTCTATTTTTGTTTCATTATCTAGAAATAACAATGACAGTTATAGATTTGATTTCTTTACTGTTTTAATACTTGAATTTATTTGATCCTCACAATGACTCTATAAAGGAAGGATAATCATAATTCCCATTTCACAGATAGGGAAAACTGAGGCATCAAGACTAGCTCATTTACTCAAAGTACATATCTGTTTAATAGTATGGAGGGATTTAAAGCCATTCAGCCTGGCTTCAGAGTCTCTGTCTTCTTCTCCCTCCCTCTTCCTGTCACCTGTGAGATAGACACCTTAGCAAGTACAGACTGCCTTAAGCTAGATAATAGTTCATAAATCACGAAGTTTCGTAAGTTCACACAGAGTTGGTATAATGCCTCCCTACTTTCCAACTGTGTATCACTGTGCTATTTCCCATTTTTCTTTGTTTGTATGAACCAATAGTTTTAGTACAAAGGTGATCCTGAATGACCCCACCCTTTGGCATTATATCAGCAGTATATTTCTTAAAGGTCCCTTTTGCCTCAACTCTCCCCACTTTTCTCTAAAACATTTTTGTTTAATTTTTTGAGACGGGTTTCTCTGTGCAACAACAGCTCTGGCTGTCTTGGAACTCACTGTGTAGATCAGGCTGGCCTTGAACTTAGAGATTTGACTGCCTTTGCCTCCCAACTGCTGAATTAAAGGCATGGGCCACCACCGCCTGACTTTTCTAAAACACCTTAACTGTTCACTAGTATTCATTTCATTACCACACACCCTGTCTGTATGGGCAGAATCGCAAATAGAAGCTTGCCTATGATCATCACTCACACAGAGGCATGTAATTGGTATGTTTTTGTTCCAAGTCAAAAGCTCAAAGTCACAAGGCATTAATTTGATCTTTCTCAGTGGAGGCTTCCTATTCCAGCTTCATGATGTCTTTGAAAATCTATAGCTACTCTGTCTACCGAACAGAGCATGGCTCCTGATTCTGGTAGAGCTTGACTTTGACTCCAGCACTTTTTGTTCCTGGATATGTGCTGGGATCTGAACCACAAGGGTTGATGCTGTGGAGATAGTCACTGCTTTCTTAGGATGTTCCAATATTGCAACCTAATTGAATGGAGTTTGCTGATGGAACTGCCTCTATCTATGGGGTCCTGTAGGCACTGAGCATCCATTTTGTAGGATGCTATGCCCAAGGTTTTGCTGAAGGTGGTGCACTGAGCTGTGGTGGTGCAGCTACATGGCTGTTTAAGTGCCTCCTTGCTTGATTGGCAGCCACACACTCCTGATTAAGCATAGGGAAACAAGGTGATATTTAATCCACCAGCCTTTTCATTTTGATGCTTACATTGTTTCCATATGTTGTCTGTTAAATAACACAACAGTGAACATCTTTGTGCTTTAATCTTTGTCTTGGACATTTCACTGCTTCCCGCAAACCTCTGGCAGTATTAGGGAATCAAACCTAGAATCTGTCTATGAGAGTTGTGGTGTGTGCGCCTGTGTGTGTGTGTGTGTGTGTTTATGTTAGTGTATGTGGGCACGTATGTGCCATACCATGTGTGTATGTTTATATATATATTTGTGTGCACATATGTGCTGTAGTTCATGTATAAGGCCAGAGAACTTTTGAGTTCATTCTGGCCTTTGACTTTGTTGAAGAAGGTCTCTCTTGTTTCAGTTGTTGTGCTATGTACTTCAGGCTTGAAAGCTTCCAGATAGTTCTCTTGTCTCCACCCTCCATCTTGCTGTAGGAATGGTGGAATTACAGATGTGTACCACATTAGTTTTTTTACATGGGTTTTGGGAGCTGAACTTGGGTTGTCAGGCTTTTGAGGCAAATGCTTACACATGCTGAGCCATCTCCCCAGCCCAAATCCAGGATCTTGTGCCTGCCAAACTAGCACTCTAGCACTCACACACCCCACTACCCTACCACCCCACCACCGCCACCGCCACCGAGCTACACTCCTAGTCCGGAAGTCTAATTTTAGGGTCAGAGTATATTTTAAGGTGGGACATGCAGTAATCTGGACAGTGGGTGTCTTGGTTAGGGTTTCTATTGCTATGATGAAACACGATGATCAAAAAGCAATTTGGGGAGGAAAGAGTTTATTCGGCTTATACTTCCACACCACAGTTCATCACTGAAAGAAGTCAGGACAGGAACTCATACAGGGCAGGATCCTGGAGATGCAGAAGCCATGGTGGAGTACTGCTTATTGACTTGCTTTCCCTGGCTTTTTCAACCTGCTTTCTTACAGAACTCAGGACCACCAGCCTAGGGTATGGCACCACCCATCATGGGCTGGGCCCTCCCCCATTGATCATTAAATGAGAAAATGCCTTACAGCTGCATCTCAAGGAGGCATTTCCTCAGCTGAGGCTCCTTCCTCTGATGACTCTAGCTTGTGTCAGGTTGACACACACAACCACCCAGTACAGTAGGGTAAGAGAATATGCAGGTGGCTCTGGAGACATGACTCAGTTGGTAGAGTGCTTCCTTTGCATGCACAAAGACATGAGTTTGATCACCAGTACCTCATAAAAATTGGGCATAGGGGCTAGGGAGATGGCTCAGTGTATACAGTGCTTGCCTTGTAAGCATGAGAGCCTGAGCTCTGATCCTCAGCAGCATGTAATGAGCTGGACCTGGTGGTGTGCTCTTGTAATCTTAGAACTTGGTAAGCAGGCATAAGAGAATTGCTGCATGATTTCCTACCGGAAGACAAGAAAATCTATATTGTTCCATGGAGTCTGGTCCTTTCTATGACTCCGTTGGAGATCACAGAGATCTACACTCTTGCCATGATGTGCTTCTGAAGTTCACCACTCAGTGTTAATTCCATTCTTATGCCTTCACAGAGAAGCTCTATGGTGACGTTCCTTATATAGAAGAAAGACACAGACATCGGTATGAGGTATGCCTTTCATCTGAGTTTCTGAGGCATGGGAATAATTGGTGCAGAGACCCAGCAATTGTAAGTAGGCCCTTTGGGAAATGTGCCCAGCTTCATAATATCTGTAGGTGAGGCTGCTAAATTTCCGTAGCATCTCTCACTTTGCGAGGAAGCTGTTGTGATAAAAGAGTAGATGATGGCAGAGTATCACAGAACCTGAGTGCAAATAAACAGACATGGCAAAAAGACTATCCTAGACCAAAACAACTCACCATGCCCAGTTTTATGTGGTGCTGGGGATTGAACTAGCGTCATGCACGTTAGGCAAGCACTCTACCAACTGAGCTACATACATCCCCTGTCAGTCTGCGAATTTGTACCATTTCCAGTATTTTTAAACCTGGGTTTTTACAACATCAGCCAAGAGGAATGGATGTCTCAGTCACTGTTCTATTGCTGTGAAGAGACACCATGGCCAAGGCAGCTTTTAAAAAAGAAAGGGATTTTTTTTTTTGCCGGGCGGTGGTGGTGCACACCTTTAATTCAAGCACTCGAGAGGCAGAGGCAAGCGGATCTCTGTGAGTTCGAGGCCAGCCTGGTCTACAGAGCTAGTTCCAGGACAGGCTCCAAAGCTACAGAGAAACCCTGTCTTGAAAAACCAAAAAAAAAAAAAAAAAAAAAGGATTTTTTTTTTTTAATACAGTTTCAGAGGTTTGGTCCATTATCATCATGGTGGGGAGCACGGCTGCACATATGGAGCTGGAGCAGTAGCTAAATGCTACATCCTGGTTCACAGACTGAGTGGGGGGAAGGAGAGACACTGGGCCTGGCATGAGCATTTGAAACCTCAAGCCCACCCCCAGTGATACACTTCCTCCTAATCTTTCTAAACTTTCTCAAATAGTGATAATGACTAAGCATTCAAATATATGCGCCTATGGGGGGCATTCTTATTCAAACCACCACAATGGGTTAATTGTATTTGTCTTTGTCAATTGGAGTCAGCTTCTAGAAAGGAACAGAAAAGAGTCCTGAGATCAAGGGAAAGAGGAATTTCAATCCTCACTCAAACTTGTGATTTGGGGGCCTGGGGAGATGGCTCTGGGTAAAATGCTTGCCTCATGAGTGTGAGGACTAGAATTTAGATTCCCAGCACCCACATAAGTGTTGGGAAGTGTAATGGCCTGTCTATAATCTCAGCACACAGCAGGCTAAGGCAGGATCCTCAGGGCAAGCTGGGTAAGCTCCAAGTTCAATAGGGGGCCCAACCTTAGTAGACCATGAAAGAAGACACCCAATATCAACCTCTGGCTTCCATGTGCACGCACACTCGAGCACATGCACCCATACCCATGTGTACCCATAAACATGCAAATATGCTTATACACATACACATTTTAAAAATTAGAATTTGGGGATAGATAGTGTATGTTACTTTCTTGTTGCTTTGTTAAATACACACAAGAGAAACTTAAGGAAGGATTTATTTTGGTTCATAGTTTAAGGAGAAATAGGCCATCATTATAAGGAAATCATGATGGGGAAATCAGATATAAGGTATCTGATACCATTTTGACAGTTAGGAAGAAGGGAGGGAGAAGGGAAAGTAAAAGGGAGGGAAGAAGGGAGGAATGCTGATATTCAGCTTATTTTCTCCTTTGTTCCTTTTTATTTAGTTCAGTGCCCTGAACTAACCATGGGGTAGTGCTGCTTATATCAGGATGGATATTCCTTTCTTAGTCAGTAACTCTTTGGAAATGTTCTATACACATGCCCAGAAGTGTGTCTCCCCAATAATTGTAAATCTAGTTAAACTGACAATGAATTGGCCATCACAGATTGTTAAGTACACTTAACTCTGGGAAGCAGCAGATACAAGGATGTCTATAAGTAGTTGGTATCAAGGTTCTGATTCAGAATATTTGCACTGCCATGGCCCTTTGTTTTGAATCCTATCTCTGAGTGATACAGAATGAACCTCCCAGGTTCATGTGACTTGAATTAGACTTCATGTCTCAAATTCATCATGAATTTAAAATTAGGTTTGGGGTGTTGAATATAGGAATTAAATAGAGGGTCAATGCAATGGAAAAACCTGCCAATGGATGCAGGACCTCTTCATAAGCTGTTTGAATTTCTCTGTAGTTCAAAGCTTGACTTCCTTGCTTTTCCAGGTAAACCCTAACATGATCAACCGATTTGAGAAGAAAGACCTTTGTTTTGTTGGTCAGGATGTAGATGGGAAGAGGATGGAAATTATTGAATTGACAAGTAAGTGGGTTCTTTGCTTCTAGAAAGCTTCATAATGACCTAACACCATTTTGTCATACACAGACTAATTTGGAATCTAGTTCATTGTCCCTCCTCCAGTTCCTCAATCCCTTGAATACATACAGAACATCGGAATGAATGGAAAACACATTGCATGTAATCCTTATCATTTTGGGATCTGTTAGTCTGAACTTAGCATCAGTAGCTGTATTTTCCCATCTACCAGCTGTACAAGTAGTAGGCAGCTTTGCCATTTCCCCCCTCTCAATCCCGTGGCAGCTCTAAATGCTCTGCAAAAAGCAGACAGCTCTTCCACTGGTGTTCTTGCTCTTCTCTTTGCTCTTGTTGGTAACTATGGATGTCTACTGTATGCGTATCCCAGATCATCTACTAACTCTCTCTACTGCTTGTGCTTGAAGGGCAACCTTGGGCCAGTCATGGAATTTCTAGACACTAATCATTCCACTTAGAGTTTTTCATAAGATCAAACAAGGGACTGGAGATATAGCTTAGTTGGTAGAATGCTTGCCTGCCATGTGCAAAGTCCTAGGTTTTGTCCCCAGCACAGTATAACCTAGGCATGGTGGCACATTCCTGTAAAGTAATCCTGGCAGGAGGAGCAGAAGTTCAAGGTTATTCTTGGGTACATATTGAGAACAGCCTAAACTACATAAAACCCTGTCTTAAAGCAAACAAAACACAAAGGACTAGACTTCTGTTGAGGAAAAACACAGAAGAGAGTCTGTAATCAAAGTATTTGGAAAGTTTTGATTCAGGGAGATTGCTTTGATTTAAAGACCAGCCTGGGCTTGTAGTGAGTTTGAGGCAGATTTGGGTTACATGAAATAAATAAGTAGCACAGAAATTGTATATGACTAGTCTAGGAGACCCTGAAAGCATAGCTCCAAAAGCACACATTTGTTACTGACAAGGCAGAAGGCAGCATTCTTCTTTCAGCCCTACACGGACACAGTATGCCTGCGGTTCCAGCTTCTCTCAGCTCCTTAGCTTGCCCAGGGGTCAGCGCGAGCGCTCTTTCTCTCTGTAGCTAATACCTTTTCCACATTTCTAAGTGATTAAAAAACTTCAAAAGAATATTTGTGACATAAGAAAATAATTATGTAATTATGTGACATTTGAGTTTCTGTGTCCATAAATAGTTTTATTAGAGATTGGTATAGGAGTAGGAAGGTGTGACCTTTTTTCTCACTCATCAAGGTCACAGCTGACATTCCTGTGACAAAAGATTAATAAAAGAAAAGAAATGGATGGGGATTTATCTCAGTGGTAGGAGGCCCTGGGTTCAGTCCTCAGCTCTGGAAGAAAACAAACAAACAAACAAATAAATAAAAGAGCAAAGCATATTCCAGTTAGCTTTTCTATTATTGTTATATACCACTATGACCAAAAGCAACTTAGGGAAGAACGTGTTTATTTCATCTTACAGGATATGTATAGTCATATAATCAAGGTAAACCAAGGCACAAGCTTGAAGTAAAACCACAGAGGAATGCTCCTAATTGGCTTGCTCCTAGGTAGCTTTCTTATGCAGCCTAGGACCACCTGCCTGGCAATGGTATGCTCCACAATAGTCTGGCCACCCCTACATCAATTAGTAGTCAAGAAAAATATTCCAAAGACATGACCATAGGCTAATCTGATGGAGGCAGTGCTTCAAATGAGATTACCTCTTCCCAAATGTGTTAAGTTGACAACTAAGATTAGTGACCACATATCTACCCCTTGTCAATGTGACAATCAAACATATCACCATTAAACCATAACTTTTCCTTTTTTTATTCCCAAGATCTCATGTTGGTATTGTAATAATAACAGTCCAATTTTTAAAGTCTCAAAATCTTTAAAAATTTTAATGCTTTAAAAGTTTAGTATCTCTTTAAAAGTCCAAGACTGTTTAACTATAGGCTTTTGTAAAATTAAAAACAAACAAAAACGCAAACAAACAAAATAATTATATACTTTCTTATTTGAAGAGAATAGAACCAGGGTACAGGTAAAACCAGATCAAAGCAAAACCAAAATCTTAACAGTGTAAAAAACTCCATGTCCGTAGTCTGGGACTCATTCATGATCTGAGCTCCAAAAGGTTTGGGCAGTCCCACTTCTCTGGCTCTGCCACCTACAGCACTCAGCTTTTGTTATAGGTCCAGGCTGGCTTCCTTCCACACCTGCTACTGTCCTTGGCTGTTTGTTGTTCCAGAATCCTGGAGTCTCCAATAATCTGGGGTCTCCACTGCAGCTAGGGTTGCACCTTCATCAGTGGCCTTCCCTAACTTCTCTTCTGGGATTCGAACTCTACTACATGGCACCAATCCTCTTCTCTCCATGACCCTTTCAGTTCTTCAGCTTTCATGCTGCCAAAAAATCAGTAGCACTGCCAGGTGGTGGTGGTGCACACTTTTAATCCCAGTGCTTGGGAGGCAAATGTGGGGGAGTGGTGGAGAGGGGAGATCTCTGTGAGTTCAAAGTCAGATTGAGTTCTAGGACATCCAGGCCTACACAGAGAAGTCCTATCTCGAAAAAAAAAAACAAAACTAACCCCCAGAAAAGTACCATGTAGGCCACTCTTACACATTAATAAGGTAGACACTGACCAGAATTAATTTAGGGAGGAAAGGGCTTATTTTATTTTACAAGTTACAGTCCATCATCAAGAATGCAAGACAGGAGCTTGAAGCAAAATCCATGGAGAAATGCTGCTTGCTGGCTTGCTACCAAGCTCACATTCAGCTACCTTTCTTAATATAGCCTAGGCCTGGTGCTGCCCACAGTGAACTGGACCCTTTTGTGTCAATTAGCAATCAAGAACATGGTGGCCCACAGACATGACCACAGCTCTCTCTGGTGGAGGCAATTCTTTAGGAGAGGCTTCCTCTTCCCAGGTGTGTCAGATTGACAAGATTAGCTATTACAAAGCGTAACAAGTCTAGTTAGTTTCATGTGACACAGGGGCCTTCAGAAATGAAGACCCAAAAATCCAGGGGAAACTCTTTCTATTCTTAGCTTTGAAGAAGAATAGGCAGTCTTGTGGAAATGTGATAAGGCATTATGGTAAATGTGATCAGGTGTAATAGACTGAGGGGCCAGCAGGACTGTCCAGATTCTTCTTGGCCTCTCTCTGCAGCAGTCTTCCTTCACAGATGTGGGGCAGAATTCCCTGGGAATGAGGGTCTTTCCCTCTACCCTGCAGGTTTTGTTTTTATTTTTCTGATACAGTCTCATATATTCCAGGCTTGTCTTCTTCAACTCAGTACCTAGCTGAGGCTTGCCTTGAACTCCCGATTTCCTTGGCTCTACCTGCCAGATGCTGGTATCACAGGTGTAGGCTACCATGCCTGGCAAGAATGAGGGTATTATGACCTACTTTCATGAATGGTGATTCCAAGAGTTTATTCTGGCCCTCACATACAAAAGGAGGGATTGTCAGAGTGACCTTGCTTCTGACGATGCTTTTAATGTTGCAGTAAGAGAGATACGTAGTTAGGAAAGACACTTCATGACTTGCAATGCTTAAAATATTTATTATTCAGCCCTTTGCAGAAATATTTGCCACCCCCAGTCTAGAGCCATGGGTATACATTTCATTTGACAAACTTGAAGACTTGGGGAATTTCTTCTTGATCTGTTTGTTTGAAAGGATGTTCTCATGGCATGTTAATTTTATGTCAAACAATTTATATGCTCTACAAACTCTTCCTCAAGACATTTTACATTAATGTACCATCAGTCTCCTCTCCTGGGAGTTTCTTACCCTCTCTGCCACTGACATTTGGAGCACGATCATTCTTTGTTGTTGGGCTGTGTGGTTATTGGTCAGCATCCCTGGCCTTTGGTCAGTGGATACTAGTAGCAGACCTACTTCCCCCTACCCCTTAGTTGTAGTGTTCCAAAATAATCTTTACAGAGTTGGGGGAAAGTTCTATCTTCTTGGCAGAGTATTTGTCCAGGATGCACAAGGTCCTAGGCTCAATCCACAGTGCCTCAATGCCAGGTGTGGTGGTGCATGCTTGTAATCCTGGCACTTGGAAGGTAGACGCAAGCGGATCAGGAGCTCAAGGTCATCCTTAGGTTCATTGAGGTCTACTTGGGCTACAAGAGACCTTGTCTCAAAAACCAAACCAAACCCAACCCAACCCAACCCAACCTACCAATCAACCAGTCAAACAAAAAAAATCTGTAGACACTAGCAAATCAGGAGCCACCTCCTTCCTGATTAATGACCATTCTCCTAGGTCATCGACTTGATATTGGACTGTAAGCTCTTCCTCCCCTTCACACCCCAACTTGTAATCACTTGTCAAGTGCCACAGAGTCTGCTAATGCAGAGAAAGTGTTTGAGATTGCCCTTCCAGTTCCTGTCACCTTAGCCTCACTGCATGATGGCTTCAAGTCTGACTTGTCCTCAAGTTCCTCCCTGCCTCTAGAGTCTCCCATCTCTAGAACTTTCTAAGCAGGACAGGGCTCTGGCTTTGTAAGTCTAGTCATGTGAAATTGTTGGAGAAACCTCTCTGATTGGTTGAATGGGAAGTATGTGTTGGATACTCCAAAATGGAAACCCGAACTGGGTATGGGGGTGCATGGCTGTAATTACAGGATTTAGGAGGCCATGCAGGAGGATCACTGTAAGTTTGAAGACTATCTGGTTTACATAGTGGGCTCTAGGCCAGCCAGGGCGACATAAGGAGACCTTGTTGACAAATAAATTAATAGCCAGGCATGGTGGCTCATATCTTTAATCCCAGCACTCGGGAAGCAGAGGCTGCTGGATCTCCGAGTTCCTGGACAGACAAGGCTATACAGAGAGATCCCGTCTCAAACAAATACATAAAATAAAGTGTTAGAATGATGTTAGAAAACCTGCTTTTTCTTTTCTTTCTTTTTTTTTGATGGTGGTGCACACATTTAATACCAGTATTCAGGAGGCAGAGGTAGGTGGATTTCTGTGAGTTTGAGGCCATCCTGGTCTACAGAGTGAGCTCCAGGACAGGCTCCAAAGCTACACAGAGAAACCCTGTCTTGAAAAAAACCCATATATATATATAATATATATTATATATATATGAAACTGTGAAAGAACAATATATACATGTACATATATAAATATATATGTAAATGAATACATATATGTGAAATTGTCAAGGAAATTTAGCTTGCTAAAAATACTATTGATCATAAACAACCAAAAAATATAAAATTGAATTTTTTCATTATTATGCTTTATTTTATTTTTACTTTTTAAAAAATTGTTTTTATTGATTTATATATTTTTCTCTGCTTCCCTCCCTTCTCCCATCCCCTTCTACCCTCCCTCATGATCCCCATGCTCCCAATTTACTCAGGAGATCTTGTCTTTTTCTACTTCCCATGTAGATTAGATCCATGTGTGTCTCTCTTAGGGTCTTCATTGTTGTCTAGGTTCTCTGGGATTGTGAATTGTAGGCTGGTTTTTCTTTGCTTTATGTCTAAAAGCCACTTATGAGTGTGTGCATTTTATATTTGTCTTTCTGGGTTTGGGTTATCTCACTCAATATGATGTTTTCTAGATCCATTCATTTGCCCGCAAATTTCAAGATGTCATTTTTTTCTGCTGTGTAGTACTCCATTGTATAAATGTACCACATTTTCCTTATCCATTCTTCAGTTGAGGGGCATTTAGATTGTTTCCAGGTTTTGACTATTATAAATAATGCTGCTATGAACATAGTTGAGCACATGTCCTTGTGGCACGATTGAGCATCCTTTGGGTATATACCCAAAAGTGGTATTACTGGGTCTTGAGGAAGGTTGTTTCCTAATTTTCTGAGAAATCGCCACCCTGACATCCAAAGGGGCTGTACCAGCTTGCATTCCCACCAGCAATGCAGAAGTGTTCCCTTTTCCCCACAACCTCTCCAGCATAAGTTGTCATCAGTGTTTTTGATCTTGGCCATTCTTACAGGTGTAAGATGGACTCTCAGAGTTGTTTAGATTTGCATTTCTCTGATGACTAAGGATGTTGAGCATTTCCTTAAGTGTCTTTTAGCCATTTTAGATTCCTCTGTTGAGAGTTCTCTGTTTAGGTCTTTACTCCATTTTTTTTATTGGATTATTTGTTCTTTTGATGACCAGTTTCTTGAGTTCTTTGTATATTTTGGAGATCAGCCCTCTGTCTGATGTGGGGTTAGTGAAGATCTTTTCCCATTCTGTAGGCTGTCATTTTGTCTTGTTGACCGTGTCCTTTGCTTTACAGAAGCTTTTCAGTTTCAGGAGGTCCCATTTATTAATTGTTTTTCCTCAGTGTCTGTGCTGTTGGGGTTCTATTTAGGAAGTGGTTCCCTGTGCCAATGCGTTCAAGTATTCTTCCCTCTTTCTCTTCTATGGGAAAACCTGCTTTTTCAACCTATGTGCTTTAGGCTTCCAGACTCTCTTTACAACTTGGTATCTTTTTCTCCATCTCAGCCCATGTCATAATTATCTGATTTAAATGCTCTTTTCTGTCTTTTTCCATTTCCATGTTCCATAATCTATTTGCGTACTTCAAGATCCCGAACAGAAAGGGAGTGGGGGTGAATCCCAATCTGGGAGGACTTGATGTTGGAGATGGCTTCCTTGAACATAGTAGCCTCTTACCTAGACCCTGAAAGAAAATAATGGATATATAGTGTGTTTATTAGGTGCTTGATCCAATAGTCCCTGTTAGGGACTCCATATGTACCTGTGGTGTGCCTCAAAAAGTGGTCAATGGATGTTAATTCCTCCCTTTATGGAGGAGGCTGGAGTTCAGAGAGGTTAAATAACATGTCCAGAACCATTGAACTAGGCATTAGGAGGTGGGGAGTAAACTCAGGTTGTAACCTTCTTCAAAATAGTTTAGTCTTTTGTATTTCCATTGGGTCTTCTGACTAGAGTATATTTTGTGGAGGTTATTGTCTAATTTTGTCTTTTGGGTTTTTTTGAGATACAAGGTATCATTCAGTAGCTCAAACATTTCTAAAATACACTATGTAGCCCAGCCCCCAACTTGAGCCAGTCCTCCTGCTTCAGCTTCTCACGTGCCGGCATTACAGTGTAAGCCACTGTGTCTGGTTGCTGTGTAGAGTTTTGAATGAGAATAGTGATGGTGTGTTTTAGGAGTCATTTTGATGTTGAATTCAAGTGTGATCTCTGCTGTTGAAGGCTACCAGCCTTTCGTGACTTGTGAGAAGAGGGCAGAGAATTTCTTAAGCAAATAGCTGTTTGTTTACTTGGTTCAAGTGCTTATTCTCTTTTCATTCTTGTGTTTCTCTTATTATCAGCAAATGCCGAGAGGCCACTTTCTTCACAAAGATTTAGATTCCCATTGACGCCTTCAGATTTAATGAAGGCTGGGAAGGAAATGAGAGCTGCTGTAAAACCTTGCAGGTTTTAAAAGCTGACTGCAAGGGAATTCATTTTATGAAGGAAAATTCCCCAGAAGATTTTGATCTTAAGTACCCTTTAGAAGCATAGCCACAAGTCTCTACTGTCCCTCAAGGATTCTGAGAGGAACAAGACTTGAGATTTGTAGAATGTCAGAATCTGCTTAGAAGCGATTAAGAACATTACTTTTAAAGGTACTTTGACTGATAGAACATCATCAAAATAAAAACTCTTTCATCATTCTTCATATCCACACAGAGAATTTGTTTGAATAAAGCGATTCCGAGCAATGATCCATTCATTTAAATAGTCTTTCCCTGGCTATGACATGATCTGTGTCACAAAATCTCTCTGTAGCTCTGCAGAAATAGAAGTACTGTCTTTTACTTTTTAAGACATCCCTAGATATTATGCTATAATGTTTAATGTGTTTTACTTTGAAGTTATATTGCTCAGTTTCTTCTCTTAGCATAGATGACTTTTCTTTGTTTTTAAATTTTTGTTTATTATGTTTTTGTGGTTTTTTACTTTATTACATTTATTTATTTGTGGGGGGTGGGGGTGAAGGGTGGGCCTCATGCCATGGCTTGTGTATGGAGGTTAGAAGACAGTTTTTGATGTTTTCCTTCCACCACATGGGTTCCAGGGATGGAATTCAGGTAAGCGGGTTTGGTGGAGGCAAACATTTTACCTGCTGAGCCATTTCCTAAGGCCCTTGGTTTTTTGTTTGTTTGTTTGTGTTTTTCTGAAACAGGATCTCACTATGTATCTGAGGCTAACAGTGTAGACCACAATTTTGCCTTCAAAGTTGTGGTGATCCTCCTGTTTTGTTTTGCTTTTCTTTGAGACTGGGTCTCCTGTAGCCCAGGATGACTTTGAAGTGTAGCTGAAGATGACCTTGAACTCCTGATCTTCCTTCCTTCACCTCTGAAGTGCTGGGATTATACTCGAACCAACATACTCAACTCTTTTTTTCTTTTGTTGAGGGAGAAGGTATCATTTTCTGTGCCAAGCTTTCATAGCTGAGAAGCCCTGCAATTCCAGGAGGCTTCTGCTTACCTATAGGGTATTCTTCCTCTGGATTTTTTCTGAGGTCAGACCTGTTCAGGAGAATTTGTTCCAGTGCAGAAACTATTCTGCTGGCTCAGTCTAGTTGCTACCAGCTATTGAATGTTCAATTAATTTGCGTGTATGTGTGCATGTGCGTGTGTGTGTGTCTATGCAAAGGCCAGGGGAAGACATCAGTGTCTTTTATCACTCTACCTTATTGCCATGAGATGGGGGTCTCTCAACGAACTGGAAACTCCCCGTTTGCTGCTAGGCTGGCTGGCCAGGAAGCTCCCCCAACCCTTCTGTCTTCACCCTCCTATGTTGGGATTCCAGGAATGGGGCAATGGTAGCTAACTCTTTTACATGGATGCTGGGGATTTGAACTCAGGTTCTCATGCTTGCTTAGAAAAATGTTTTATCCACTAAGCCACTTTCCCAACCTCAGGTGGTGGGTAGCTTGAAGTCTAGGGATACTATGGAAATTGACCCAACAATGAAAGGCCTTCCAGAAGCAGGCTAGGGCTGGGGATATAGCTAAGTTGGTAAAATGCTTGCCTAGAATGCATGAGGTTCTGGGTTCAATTCCCAGCACTGAATAAGCCTAGTATAGTAGCACACACTTATAATCCTAGCACTTAGGGGGTATAGATAGGTATATCAAAAGTTCAAGATCAGTATCAGCTATAGAGCAGTTCAAGGTTAGCCTGGGCTACATTCCCTATCTGAAAAGAAAAACAGAAACATAGGCTGATGTTCAAGAAGGAGACTTCATCTTAGCCCTTAAAAGCTCTTGTTTCACTTTCCCTTGTCTAACACCACCACCTCAAAAACAAAACAAGAGAAAGAGAAAAAAGAAATTCTAGGTCTCTAATTAAGTGAAATGTGTTTTGCAATTTGGAATTTTATTCCAAAAATGGATCATAAAAATAACTCTGTTGACAAGTTAAATCATCACTTTGGTGCTTAGTATGGGTTCGTATTCAACTATATGGCAACTTTTCTAGCAGTTTTCATGCCTGTTTGATTCAAGCACATTATACTTGTTTGCATTTCAGGTCATCCATATTTCGTTGGTGTCCAGTTCCATCCTGAGTTTTCTTCTAGGCCAATGAAGCCTTCCCCTCCATACCTGGGGCTCTTACTTGCAGCAACCGGCAATCTGAATACCCACCTCCAACAGATGAGCAGACTGTCGTACAGGTAACCAGTTTAATGTTCCTAGCGATAGGTCAAGATGCATGGTTACTAGTATATTAGCTTTTCCACAAAATTTAGAATCATTGTGGAATTTAAGTTTTGAAGAAAGTATGTATTTTATTTTTTTATGCATTCTATCTTTAGTATCATGCCTAAAATCTTTCCTGAGGAAACATCTTATAAATTATAACCCCAATGTTTTCTTCTAACACTTTCATAGTCTAATATCCAACAGTGTATCTGGACTTTATTTTGAGTTAAGAGTATAAGGTAAGGGATCTGATTTTCCTTGTCTTCCCTGAAAGTTGTTAAGTAAATTGGTTTTTATTTAATTTCTGTTTAGTTCAACTGATAATTCCTTATACTTAAGCTTTTGCTATTCTTTTTATTATCAAGACTGTATCTACTTTAGGAATATTATCATTTAAATTTTAAAGATATATTTTGCTGGTTGTAGTGATATATACCTGAATTCCCAGTATTTGAGAGGCTGAAGCAAGAGGATCATGGATTCCAGGAAAACCTGGTATACATAGTGAGACAATATGTTTTTAGTATTTGTTTTTAGAGACAGGGTCTCTCCATATCCCAGGCTGTTCTTGAAATTGCTACATAGCCAAGGGTGACCTTGAACTCTGGATCCTCCTCCTCTAACTTCTAAATACTGGGATTACAGATATCTGTCACCACATTTAGCTGTCCTGAGGATGGAACCCAGGGATTCATGCATGCTAGGCAAGTACTCTTTTTTTTTATTGGAAAATATGGAAGGCCATTTATTTGGATAGAGCTCATACACAGACCAGACAAAAATGAAAATGGGTCACATGCCCGAGTTCTTCATCCCCAAGATGCTTCTCTGGCCTTCCAAGAAATCAAGGTTAGAGATAACAGTCAAGGTCTGGTAGGCAAGTACTCTTACCTACTGAACTCCAGCCTAAAAAAACAAAACCCAGATAACCAACCAAAAAAGCAAAAAACAGGAGTGGAGAGAAGGTATTGCTCTGTTCTAATTTCCCAGATGAACAGCACAGTAATTGTTAAGATCAAGGTAGTGACCAAGATTTCATTACATTTAAATAATAGTTTGGATAGAATTTATATCTGTACTTATTCTCCTTCGAGAATGTTGTATGCATTATATGGAGAAAGTTTAGATGTGGAAGGAACTACCTAGAATATTCCAGACTTAAGAAGGGTGATTAACTATCACAGTAATACTGTGTGTTGCATAGACTCTTGTAAACAACCATTGCAGGATTGCACTTGAGATCATGGAGCATCAGTACAAGGGGTGTTTGTGAGCTTGTGTTACACAAGCCTTCTTATTTTTTTAATCCATATTCTTTTATTTTTTTCCATTCAAAAAAAAGTTTTACATTTCCTCCCCTTCTCCCAGTCCCCTCCCGCTCCTTCCCACCCCTCCTCCCTCCCCCTGCTTCCTTAAAAGGCAGGTGCCCTGCCCTGTGGGAAGTCCAAGGCCCTTCCCCCTCCATCACGGCCTTCAAATAGACTAGGTTCCCAAAAAGATAATACATGCAGAAGAGATAGGTCTTAGTGTCATTGTTAATGGCTTCTCAGTCTGCCCCCATTGGCAGCCACATTCAGAGAGTCCAGTTTGATCATATGCTCGTTCAGTTCCAGTCCAGCTGGATTTGGTGAGCTCCCATTAGATCAGGCACACTGTCTCAGTGGGTGGTCCAGCCCCTCACGGTCCTAACTTCCTTGCTCCTCTTCTCCCACCTTCTGCTCTGGACCTTGGGAGCTCAGTCCATTGCTCTGATGTGAATGTGGGTCTCTGTCTCTATCTCCATCCATTGGATGAAATTTCTATGGTGGTAATCAAGATATTCATCAATGTGACTATGGGACAAGGCTAGTTCAGGCACCCTTTCCTCTGCTGCCCAAGTACCTAGCTGGGGACATCCCCGTGGACACCTGGGATCCCCGCCAGAGCCAAGTATCTTGTCAGTTATAAAATGACTCCCTTAATGTAGATATCTTATTCCCTTCTCCAATATCCACCTTTCCTCCATCTCCACCCTCCCACTCCCCCAAGCTCTCCCCAGTCCTTCCCTTCTCCCTTCTCCTTCCCTCTCTCCCCTTCCCCCACCCCCACTATCCCCACCTCTATCCCCACCCCCGTGCTTCCAACGTTTGCCTGGTGATCTTGTTTGCTTCCAATTTCCAGGAGGATCTGTATATGCTTTCTTTGGGTTCACCTTGCTATTCGGCTTCTCTTATAATGGCATTATTATTCAGAGACGCTCACAGCTCTAGTGCTTCCCATTTCCGTGGGTTCATACGGGAACAGCCTTACAAGGCTTACATGCCTGCTGCCTTACCAAATTATTAATCACTCTTTGCTGTCTTTAATCAGAGCAGTGGCTTTCCAACTGTGTCTGAGGGCTACCATAGGAAGCAGGCTAAGGGGGTCTCTAGATTCTTCCCTACTTCAGATATGGTCCCCAGATTGCCTGCTTGTGTTCTATGGTTCTACACAAAAGATTTCATATGAGGAAAACATTCCTGGGTTCTCAGGCGGCATAGTTTATGTTACAGATTGAAAATTCCAATGTGGAATTCCAAATCACATGTGTGCTGTGATATTTCATGGCTACCTTACATTCTCTGTTATTACAGATTCTCATGTAGAAAAGGAGTTGACAATGAAGCAAGTTAGTTGGCTGAGAGAAATTATACACTGTTAAGTATCTGGCTGTTTGCAAGCAGCAGCTAACAAGTAAATGTGTGTGGTTTGTGTAGTCTGGCTGCCCTTCTACCTGTTGCGTGCGACCTTTTGATTCCTGCATGGAGGCTGGCACTGCTGAGTGAAGCTCCTCCATAGCCGAGCACTTGTCTGAAACAGATACAGTCTTAGAAGAAAAGCCCTTTGAATGGAGCTCATTCCAGTTTCAGGCAACCTGTAGGACTCCCTGGTTGGGCATCAATCACAAGTTGGTACTTTCCCTTATGTCAGCCTAGCTGCCTAGCATACAGGTGGCTCTCCACTAAAGTGGTAAGTGCAGGCAGCAGAAGAGGGTGGTCTAAACCTGATATACTGCAGGGATCTCAATAAAGAATGGTGATTATTGGCAGGTATGGTTGCACATACCTGTAATCCCAGCACTCCAGAGACTAGAGGATTACTGCAAATTCAGTGCTGGTTAGGTCTACACTGTTGGTTCCAAGCCAGCCAGGGTTACATATCAAGACCCTGCCTCAATAAAACAAAATAACCCCAAAAAAACAGCATAGGAAATGCAGCTCAGTTGTAGAATGTTTGCTTAGCATATATGAACCCTGAGGTTTGATCCCTAGCACCACATAGCACCGCATGATGATGCATGCCTATAATTCCAGCACTTTGGAGGTGGAACCAAGAAGATCAGAAGTTCAAGGTCATCAAAGCTAGCCTGGGCTACGTGAAACCTTGCACAAACAAACAAACAAAAATCCCAACCTACCGAAAAACCAATAAACAAATCCCCCAAACTCCCAAAATGGTGACTAATAATCCAGTGACAGACACTAGGATTACTAAGGACTTTTTACCTCAGCTTCTCTCTGGCACCTCCATGGGACTGCTGAATTTGAAAGGCAGGTGACTGCCTTGCTGGCCACACACTGCTACGAGGTGATTTATTTCGAGCTGTGTTTCTTTCAGACAAGACTACTGCTTGTAAACAGCTCGAGCATGGACACAGCAAGGATGGTTTCTTGCCCTGAAATTCTTTCTGATGGTACTCAGCTGCACGGCACGCGGGCAGCCTTGTCTTCACGGTGCAGAGTGTAAAGTTTGTGCCTTTAGTAAGAACACCTGAGCTGTAACCTCTGCATTCTGCCCAGCAGAGAATATTTATCATTGAGCATTTGGGAGTTGTAAGAATATTATTTAGGGATTTAGAGCTGGTGAACTAAATTGTCAGCCACTCTGTTATCTGCAGAATGGCAGCAGTTCTAAAAGCTAATTCACCCTAGTTTTAGGCTTACAGCAGTCGGTTCAAGGGCATAATCATTCTAGGGTAGTATTTTAAATTTTTTTATTAATTGCTGAAAAGTACATGTAAAAGCCTGTAAGATGGCTTAATGAGTAGAGGCACTTGCTGCCTAGCATGACAGTCTGAGTTTGGTCCCCAGGATCCACTTGGTGGAAGGAGAGAACTGACTTCCACAAGTTGTCCTCTGACCTCCACACATGCACATCCCCCACCAAAATGTAATTTAAAAGTACATGCAGCCGGGCACGGTAGTACGTTTTTAGTCCAAGTGTTCAGGAGACAGAGGAAGGCACAACTCTTGAGTTTGATGCTTAGCCTTGTCTACTATTGAGTTCAGGCCAACCAGGACTACACAGTGACACCCCCCCCCCAAAAAAAAAAGAATAAGGGAAGGAGGAGGAAGAAGGAAGGAACAAGAGGAGGAGCAGCAGCAGCAGAGGCCATCACAGCCAGGTGTGGTGGTTTACACCTATAATTCTAGCACTTGGGAGGTGCAGGTAGGTGAGTCACCATGGGTTTGATGGCAGCCTGAACTACAGATTGGAACCTTGTTTCAAAATATAAAACAAAAAATTAAACTAAGAGCCTTGTTTCGGTTCCACCTAAGAATAATACATGTGTATTCAGTAATTCTTGGGTCAAAATCAGAATATAGTTGTACTCACAGCTAATATTCATGACAGTGACACAGGGTGCATGCATACAAGCATCAGTCAGGGACGAGATGTAAGGAGAGTTTGGAGAAGGAAGAGTTTCAGGTTTTCTGTGCTCCCTTACTCCCTTCTGTGATATCAAGTGCATCTCATGCCAGCACTGACACACAGGTGTGTGTGTGTGTGTGTGTGTGTGCATGTGCGTGTGTGTGTATGCAGGTGTTTCTGCCCATAGAATTTTATTTGAGACTTGGAGTTGAGGGATTTTTACTAAGGGCTTCGTCACACAGATGTTCTCTGCCTAGCATCCATCAAAATTCCAGCCTTCCTGAAGCAAAGCAGTGGTTATCAGAAATCACATTATGCGAACAGTGTAAACTGAGAGAAGCGACCTGATTCGAGTTGGTAGTGGAGAATTCATTCTGAAAGCCCTCAGCTATAGACTGACCCTACACGCGTTCTGAAAGATGCCAACTGCCAGGTTAATTCTTTTTGATAAGTACAATTAATCCATTTGCAGAGTAAGTAAGTCTAATGGGAAATTATGGTCCATTCAATAAGTAATTGTAATCTTTAGTAATATGTCTCCTTCTGTGTCTAAATATTATTTGTCCTGTCTATAAGAGGTAAACACAAGGGTTGGAGAGATGGCTTAGCCCTTTGAAAATGCCTACAGTTCCTCCTGGGGACTTGACTTTGGTTCCCAGCATCTACATCTGGCAACTTAAAACCACCTATGAGTCCAGCTCCAGGGGATCCACCACCTTCTTCTGGCCTCCTTGGTTACCTGCACACAAGTGGTATTCACTCATAAAGACACACATATATGCTTGTTTTTAAAAAAGGGAACCACAAGTTTGAATGGTCTTTCTAGCACGGTTAGAGTGTAATCAGACTGCTTCATATAATTATAAGAAAAATTTAGAAAAATTGGACACTTGTGTCAGGAGTGAAGGCACAGAAACACAGCTCCTCAATGTTAGTCTCAGCAGTTACAGTAATTTCCCAAGACTTTCAGGGACCTTGATTCAGGCCAAACTAGGGTTTGTGACTTGGACACTGAAGAGAATTTCAGGACTAGTCGGTATAATGAAGTAGAGTTGGAGATTTTATTGAAGATAATTTAATATAGAGGGTTAAGAAAAAGAGAGGTGCTCAGAAGAAAATACTACTCGGTGAGGGCATAGCGTGGGCTTCTCCCGAGACTCACAGAAAGTAGGGCATAGCCGAGGTGAGTACTAGCTCTGCAAGGGACAGGCACAGTGACTCATCTGAGCACTAGCCATATATACAAGTTGCATCGAAAAAGCTTGCTTAGAAATCTTTTTTCCCTTTTTCTTTTTCATTTGATAAAAGATATCTGAGGTGGCTCTGGAGATGCCTTGAATGGAATTATAGTCTGGTAAGGAGAAATTGGGAACCATTAGGGTTGCATTAAGGACTTTAGTACATGTCTTTTCCCTATAAATGGGTTTCTGATGAAAATTCTTAGAAAATTTTTTTAGATAGAAAGGGGAAAAGGCTTTTTTGAGATTTTAATTATTTTTATTTTCTCTGTGTGGGGTATTTTGCCTGCATGTATATCTGTACCCCATGTGCATGTAGTACCCACTGGGGCCAGAAGAGTTGTCAGATCCTCTGTAACTGGAGTTACAGACTGATGAAAGTCACCATATAGCTGCTGGGAACCAAACCTGGATCTTCTGGAAGAGCAGCCAGTCCGTTCTCTTAACTGCTGAGCCATCTCTCCAGCCCTGAAATGGACCTTAAACAGCTAGTAACTAATTGTGCTGGAATTCTCGATTCTCTATTGGCAAGAGGCTTTAATTGGTTTCCAGGGTGAGGAGCTCCTCTCTGCTTCTCATGTTCCCAAAACATTCCTAGTCTTCCATTTCCACCTTTATTGTTCTAAGTAGAATGTGCTAAGTTGCTTATGATGGGGAATTCTTTAGTCTGTAGAAACAAAGAGTCTATATAACCTGTGTGAGGAATTCCTCTGGGGATGGTACTGGTGATTGAACTCCAGGCTTTGCTTATGTTAAGTGTACAGTCTTATACTGAGTCACACTCCTCAGCCCCAGCCTGGGAATTCCATTTAAAGCAGCAGAAGGATATACAGTTTACTGTTTTCAGCACATGTGTTTCTTTGTCTGCCTGCATAGCTCTTATGCCTAGTCACTATGCAACAAGTTTAAGAACGGCTTTTAGTTTTATGATGTGGGCATCTGTCAGGCCCATTTGTAGGTTGGAGTAAAACTCTTGCTTAGGTAGTGCTCATTCTGTATCAGAACACAAGAACTCAGGTACAGACAGTCCACAGTTCACAGGAATACAACTCTTTGGGGAAACAGGGCTTTAAAGGATAAAACAGGGCTTTTAAGACGATTGAGTAACATTTTATTATAGGTTTTGGACCTTGAATTATGACTCCAACAAACATTTACTGTCTCTTGTACAAAGAGATCATCTTTTCATGGAAAACCAAGAGGCATGGTGGTATTAAAAACAATAGAGAAGGTACTTGATGATGCATTGTATTTGATTGACTATTGCAGACCAAACTCAAAAGTCAGAACTACTTCATAATGAAAAGGGTCCTTAAAGGAAGTGTGTTTCTGGAGTCTGACTCTTCCATTTCCTGCTTCCCTTCTAGACTCAACTCCTAGTTTAAGTCCATTGTCTTCTTCCCATATGTTCTTGCCACTTAATTTTTTTTGAGTGATTCTGAGTATTAAACCCAGCCAGGGCTTTGTACATGCTCCAGCCTTGGGCTCCATCCCCAGCCTACCATGACACCTTCATCTTTGAATCCTGGAGGCAGTCAGAGAAGGAACGCATTTCATTCATGTTGTCTCTGTCTGTCTTTGTAAATCACATACTGACTTCCAACCTAAGACACATTACTTCTCTGTTGATTTCTAGATGAAATGTTACAGAAAATTTGGGGGAAAACACCCATAAGCTCAACAACCTAAGATAATCACTGTATTAATTTTTTAAATATTTCCCTCTAGTCTTTCTGCCTATATATTGTTCTTCTTGGTTGTAGTTATATGGTAGTTTCAATAAGAATGGCCCCATAGACTCATGTTGGAATGCTTACTACTTAACAACAGTTGGTGAAACTGTTTAGGAAGAAGTAAGGGGTGTTGCCTTGTTGGAGGAGGCATGGCCTTGTTGGAGGTTAGGCTTTGAGGTTTCAAAATCCTGCATTATTCCCAGTTAAAACTCTCTCTGCCTCATGATTGTCGTCTCAACATATGAGCTCTCAGCTACTGCTCCAGTGCCATGCCTGCTTGCTTGTTGTCATGTTTCCCACCATGATGGTCATAGATTCACTCTCTGAAGCTGTAAGCAAGTCCCAATTAAATGCTTTGTTTTTGTAAGTTGCCTTGGCCACGGTGTCTCTTCACAGCAACAGAAAAGTAAGCTAGTATAATAGTGAATATATGTATTTTCCCCCCAAATTTTTTTTTATTTTGTAAACTTTCAAGTATATTAACAAGATAGAAGATTAGTCCAGTAAACCTCGTAGCCATTTGACCACATTTACCAGTTATTATAGTTCTGTTATGCTCTCTTTCTCCCTCTATCTTCTGTATACAAAGTTTACGTTTTTAAAAAAAAAAGATTTATTTATATATTTATTATGTATACAACATTCTGCCTCCATGTATGCCTGCACGCCAGAAGAGGGCGCCAGATCTCATTACAGATGGTTGTGAGCCACCATGTGGTTGCTGGGATTTGAACTCAGGACCTCTGGAAGAGGAGCCAGTGCTCTTAACCTCTGAGCCACCTCTCCAGCCCCCAAAGTTTACTTTTGAACCATTTAAAAGTTGCAAACATGGTAGCTCTTCATACCTAAATATTTTATAAAATTTCTTAAAATTAAGACATTTTTCACACAAGTCCATGTCACACCTAAGAAAATTAACATTCAGTTCCAATGGCATTATCTACTGTTCAGCCCATACTTTATCTTTTAGCTTTGTAGGAGAGTCTCACATACCCCAGGCTAGCTTCCAGCTCAGTATGTAGCTGAGAATTATCATGAATTCTTCCCTCCATCTTCCTGGTGCTGGGATTACAGGCTTGTACTATCACACTGGTATGTACTGCTGAGGATTGAACTCAAGGCTCTCTCCATGCTAGGCAAGCACTATACTGTGCTACAATGACATGTGGCCTGAGCTTTTAGACCCTAAGTTTTGGAGTTGGGTAGGACTTGCTAAATCCAAACCTAGCTCTTCTTTCCTGAATGGTTTGGACCTCATCTTTCTTTGCACTTGTTTCTTTATAAAAAGTTTCTTTGGAGCCAAGCAGGCAGATCTCTATGAGTTCAAGGCCAGCCAGGGATACATAGTGAGACCTTGTCTCAAAAAAGGGGGTAGACAGATATGGTTTAATGTTATAGTTAGCATTTATAAGGTCCTAGCAATGCACCACATACAGCCTCCCCCACAAGGTAAAAAAAAGTTCATAGTTTACATGGTAATAATGAAGATTAAGTTTCCCACTATACAGAAATCATTTTACACAATACTTGATCTATGATAGAAACTTAAATGTGAATTGCTATCATTCTAATATTGTTACTAATTTTACCTTAGTTCCAACCACTTTCATCTTTTACCTACTACAAAGTTTTTTGCCTGGACGTCCCTGCCTCTGGTTTTTCTCCTTCTAATCCTCCTAATCCATCTTCTGCCATTAGAATGGTCTTCCCACATGACTTTGCAGCTCAAAACCCTTAAAGGCTTACCTTGGTTTATAGATTAAAATGCACATAAATCCATACAGAATATCTCGAAGTCTTGAGAACTTCCCAGAGAGGTTTAATGCCTTTGCCTCCTGACTATTGATATATATTCTGGACCTGCTTAGTGAGAGGGAACACCAGTCTATATCCTATTAGGATGTCAGCTCATGGGACTTGTGAAGGTGGGCACAGGGCTGAGGGGACACTGTACTGTGTTAGCACTGTACCTTTCTCCCTCCAAGCCTTAGAGTCTAAGGTTTGTCTTCCTCACTTTCCTGCTCTGAACCAAAGACTCAGAGGTTCTCCTCTGCGCCTGTATGCCTTTCAGTTTCCAGTACTCTGTGAACTTGGGCCCACCTTGACTTTTGGCCTTCATGGTTGATGCTGCTATGGCCAATCATACAATATGTGCTTAAACGTTTTATTGCTGTGGTGGTGGTTTTGATGGTGGAGATGAGGCTTCTGGATCTGCATCTGCCACTCATTGGAGGTTGTGTCCAAGTTGCCATTGCCGGTCCTTAGGGCTGCTGTGAGGAATAGTGGCATCAGGCTTGGTAAACTTGTATCAAAAGACTGCTTTTGCTCCTTTGTTACATTTCAAGCAAAAGGGCATTGGGAAATAAAGCCCAATCTTTTTTTTTTTAAGCAGTTATTTTCAACATCTTTTCAACCCCCCCCCCCCAAGTGATTGTTTGACTTCAACCCATACCGTGAGGGTTTTTTTTTCTGGTAAATTAGTGTTAATAAGTCACATCTGAGTACTCCTTCTTTCGGGGATTATGCATTGGTTAAAAGGTCTCTTTATATGCCGCACTTCACTGTGGCATTGATAATATGGTTGCCAGCAAGCAATGGAGTTCATAGTGATACAGGCCACTATGCTTTGAAAGCCCTGCGTGGGTTGAAATCTCCTGTTTACTATGAGATGCAAAACTCATTCAGAGCATACTAAGTTTTTATTCCCTTGCTCTTGTGTTTTATGGCTTCCAGGGGCCCTTTGAGAAACAAGTAAGTCTAGCAGTGCCAATGCTTTTGGGAAAACTGTGCATGGCAATGTGTTTTTAAAACACAGTTTTTCACACGAAATGGATTTTGATATAAAGTATTGTAGGAACTCATGCATGCTGTGAGTCCTAACTATGCCATTAAGCATGTTTTAAAATTCTAACCACCTCTTTCTATTAATAGAGAAGAAATGATTTAATGGCTGCTTCAGGGTAGCATAAGAGGTGGGATATATGGAGCATCACCACACCCTTCCCCTAGTATCTTGGAATGTTTTTATATACTGGTAATTTATTAGGAGTAAGGCGTCATTGACAGACAGGTTATCCATTACTTTTAAATCAATAACTATAAAACTTTCTCAAATGACTGAAATGTTTTGCCATTTGGTATAGTGCTTGCCTAGCATGTATGAAGCCCAGGATTCCATCCCTAGCACCATGTAAACAAGCTTTGATAGATCACATCAGCAATCTAGCACTTAGGAGGTAGAGGCAGGAGGAGCAGAAATTTGAGGTCATCCTTGGCTACATAGTGGATCTGAAATCAGCATGATCTATAAAAGACTGTCTCAAAAACAAATAAACATGGAGACCATTGTAGTCAAGCCTTGAAAGTCAGAGTAGTGTCCTAGAATAGCAATTCCCACCTGTACTGAAACTGATGGTTTTGATCTTGCCACTGTTAGAACCCAGACCTGAAGCACAGAGGGCTGTGAGCAGGACAGCAACACACCCAGTCTTTCTGACATCTGGAGGTGGAAGGCAGTCTGACTGCTTCCACATTGCATAGTCTCACATTAACCAAGCCCCGCTCCCTGTCCTCTCATGTAGCCTAGTCACATACGTCTCATTCCCTTGCCTTGGTCAAGTAGCATAGGATACACACTAACAAAGCCTGCTTCTTCTTAGTGAACAACCTCCCTTTCCCTTGGAAGCGTTTAAGAGTAGACTCCTTGCTTTGTTGATGGAACTGAAGCTTCTTATTTCAAATCCCCAGCTAAAAATCTTACATAAAATATGGTTTGACTTGAGCCAGATAGTGGTGGTACACACCTATAATCACAGCACTTGGGAGGTAGGAACAGGCACATCTCTGAGTTTGAGGCCAGCCTGGTCTACTGGTCTACAGCATGTCCCAGGACAACCAGGGCTACACAGAGAAACCCTGTCAGAGAGAGAGAGAGAGAGAGAGAGAGAGATCCACAAACTACTTTTTAAAAAAAGAGAGTTTCCACTACTTGCAGGACATGTGCATGAGAGATATTTGCTATGATTTTAATTAGCCATACATAAAAAAGCCTTTAAAAAACATTTTTTGAGGAAATAATGATAATCATGACTACCATAGTGATTATAATTTATTTTTAATCATTTATTTTTTTAAGTTTACTTATTACATTTTTAGTTTGCTTGCATGATATTTTGTGTGTGTTGTGTGTTGAGACGACAACTTTAAGAAGTCAGTTCTCTTCCTTTCACCAAGGGGTTCTTTGGATCGAACTCAAGTTCTTGGGCTTGGCGGCAGGCATCTTTACCTGCTGAGCCATCTGGCTGGCCCCATTAGTTTTAAATCAATACTTTCCATTAAAACTTTCTCAGATGATGGAAATGTTCAATAATCTGCACTATTCAAAAATGGCAGTCATTAGCCACAAATGGTGAAGTGCTAGTATAAATAAGGAATGGAATTTTAAATTCCATTTGACTCTTAATTGTTTTAAATTTAAATAGCCATGGTGACTTTTACTTTTATTGAATAATTTTAAAACTGTGCCTTCCTAAAATGTAATAAGAGATATATGTATCTGTTTTGTGGCACTTATTAGAATTTAACATGCAAACCCCTAGTATTTAGCTGGGCATAGTGCTGTTCTTTAATTCCATATGCACAAAGATAAGGCAGGAGGATTGTGAGTTTGAGGTTGTGTAGACTACATTGCAGAATCATTTTCCGTAAACAACAACAAAAGATCCTAGTGTGTGTGTGTGTGTGTGTGTGTGTGTGTGTGTGTGTAGGTGTAGGTGTAGATTATTTTAAAAGATGGGTTATTTTAAAATGGAGCTGTGATAGTTTTAAGTGAAATATGCCGGTCTATGTGTATATCTAGCTTATGACTGACTTTTAAATTTGTTTTGTGTGAAATAAAAATAATCCCTTAAACTCTACAGGTCCCAGAGTGGCAACCATATTTTCTAGTCTGTTGCAGAAACTGGTGTTGTTTTATGTTTGTTTGGTGACCCACATTTTATTTCTATCACTTGTTTTTTGCTTCCAGATGAATGCTTTAAATCAGCAAGTTTAGCAGTAACGCCTAGTCTGATAATTCTGTTCTTGAGTGTCATGGTTTATTGTCCTACCTAGTCTCACAACACTTAGGAAATATTATTAACCTTAGAGATGGATAAACTCAAGCTGAGCCTCAATTTGCTTGACTCAGGTTGTTGCATTCTAATGCACTGGCAGTTTGGTGAAGACAACTTTCAGGTAGAAAATTGAGAGCTGGTGGGCTAGAGTCGACCCATCTAAGGGCTCTGGTGGGGAATTCTGCCTGGTACAGGAAATAATTCATTTTTAAATTAATTTTTGTTTTTTAATTAATTTAAAAATTATTTTTAGTAAATCTGAAACTTAAATGCCTAATGGTTCCCTAAGTTTTGAGAGCATGTCATAGGAACCTGTAACCTTCATGAATAGCAAAAGCTTATTTTTATGTAATTTTCAGACCAGATTTATACATCTCTGACTAATCTCTGATGAAGTTGTAGTTGTTTTGATTTTTAATTAATTAGTTAGTTAATTTTGAGATAGGCTCTCACTCAGAAGCCTACAATAACTTGGAACTCACTCCGGAGTCTAGGCTGGCCTCAAGTTCATGGTCCATCTTCCTTTCCCAGCATTGTGAGTACTGAGATTACAGGCATAGACTACCATGCCCAGTTTTTGCAGGGCTAGGGATTGAAGGCAAGCACTCTTTCAACAGGACTAAATCTCCAGCCCTTGGGTCAATCTTTAAAAAAAACCAAACCAACTACTAAAACAAGCTTTCAGTCATTATATAGCAGTACTTTTCCCTAACTGCAACTGGAGATGTTATTTGACTTTAATAATAACAAGGATATGTGGGTTTTTATATCTTTAGCTAACATATATTCCGTTTCCAACCAGTTCTTAACCTTTTACTCTCTGTTTTTTCTGGTCTGCTACTCCCATGCCCAGAAAGTCCAGAAGGAGAGTGGCTAAACAAAGGGAAACTTGGATGACGTGGTCTATCTGCTTATCGGTAGTCACTCTGTGAGTGTAGACTAGGATAGCTTTCTAGTCTGTCTGCATAGACCTTCTCCAGCGCTTTCCCTTTTCCTTTTAAAAGAACAAAAGCGAAATTTCACCTGTTAAGGAAGACAGACTTTTATTGCTATTTGGGTCATCAAATGCTTGGCCAAAGTTAGGGATGGCTCAGGCGTGAAACATGGCAGTCTTTATCAGGAAATGAAGACCCAGAGAAACCTTAGTTTGTTCTCCTTCTGTCTCTCTGTCTCCCTCCATCTCCCTCTCTCTCTCTCTCTATCTCCCTCATTTCTCTCTCATTCTCTCACTCTCTCCACCCTCTCTCTTTCTCCCTGTGTGTGTATGTCAGAGGACAACTTTATGGAGTTGTTTCTCTCTATTCAGTCTTCATGTGGTGGCTTCTGGAAGTTGAACGCGGGTATTCAGGCTTGCACAGCAAGTACTTTATCTGCTGAGTCACCTCACCGACCTCTTTAGTGTTTTCTATTCTAGCATAGCTGATGAACAGCGGGAGAAACAGGAAGAAATATAAGTGGACAAAGAGGGTGTGATATCATGACAATCAACTGGGAGAACTTAGCAAAGCTGGCTTGTTCAGTTGCTTTTTTTTTTTTTTTACTTCTTTCACTTCAGGGTTTGAAGATCTGCTTCAGGGAGGGTCAGAGTGCCTGTTTTAGGGCAGAAGGACAGATGAAAGTCCAAGAGACCTTCCTGTGTGTGCTTTCATTATGGGGGGGCCCACCAGGGAAGACCACTCAGACACAGTTAATAGCCTATTGAAAGTCTTTATTCCAGCTGCTGGGACTACTCTCAGGTATTCAGGACCCAAGTTTGGCCCAGAGATTTTAGAGCAAGTGGCTTTTGGAAGCAAAACCCACATCTGGTTATCTTGCTCAGAAGCTGCAGGGGGAGGTTTTGCACAAGCAAGCAGCTTAACAAAAACTTAGATAAGCAGTTATGGAGGGAGAGGTTTGCACAAGCAGGCAGTTGTTTAACAGAAGCCAAGGCCTTGGGTTCCTACAATAGATTCAGGTAATTTTCCATGGGATTTGCCATCAAGGAGATAAAATCCTAGTCAAGCCCCAAATGGTGTCCTGAAGAGTGTGGGGTGGAGGAACCTCTCACTGTCTTGCCCTGTCACACCACCTCAGATTCCTTTACTTTAAAATGTTCACTATGCCAAGGTGCCATATTTTGGAATAGTGTGTCCTGAACCCTCTCATTGTTAAAGAAAATGATTGTTGTCAGAGGGATAAAAAAATGAAAAAAAAATCCAGTATTGAACTAATAGCTCATGCACTTGTGAACAAATGGACTTTAGTAGGAACAGGACAACGTGGTACTCAACCTCAGACAGATTTAGTCTCTAATTTAAATTAACACAAAATGAAGGGATCTGTCAATTCTGCTTTTCTTTTCCTTAAAAGTTTTGTTTTAAAGGGTTCTAGCTATGGTCTTCTGGTTGCATTGCTTTGGTTCTGTTGTAAGGCAGAACACCATGGTGAGAAGCACATGGTAAAAGAAAACTGATTACATTATGGTGGCTAGGAGGCAAAAAGGGAGAAGAGGGGCTGAAGTCCCAGTAGCCCCTTCAAGGTGTGTCCATAGTGACCACATTTCCACTTGCCTTACTTCTTTCAAAAATGTCTTCGTGTGTGTGTGTGTGTGTGTGTGTGTGTGTGTGTGTGTGTGTGTGCGCGCGTGCGTGGTGTATTTGTATACATGTCTGCCACAGTGAGGAGAGTGGAGGTCAAAGGACAACTTTTGGGATCCGGGTATTGGACTCAGATCTTAAGGCTCTACACAAAATGCTTTAACCAGCTTAGCCATATTGGTGACCCTCTTTCTTTACAAAATATTTAAAATTAAACAAAATTTTAAGGTTATCCTAGAAGTATGTATCAGTATTATCAAATACTGAAAGTATTCCTCTTTCTTTTCTACTCCCTCCTATTAGTCATCTTCATCCCTCTAGACAGTTTTACTTCTTTTATGTCATATATTCATGCATTTTATGTATTTTCTGTAAAATAATAGGAATTACAGAATGATAAAACATAAAAGTTGTCTTTCTGAGACTGGGTTAATTCTCTGCATATGATCATCTCAGTTGCATCCATCCTGCAGCTGGCATGCCTTTTTTTGAGACAGAATTTTACAATAGCCTCAATTGGCCTGGAACTCTTTGGCAATCCTCCTGCCTCAGCCTCATAAATTCTGGGATTACAACTGTGAGCCACCAGTCCTGGCTTCAGACTTTCATATGAAATCAGATTGTTGATAGAGCTTGAGTAGAAAGCAAGCCACAGGCACAGGGGCAGGCAGCAGAGCAGTCAAGGCTTTGTGGAAACCGACAGCTGATCTGTAGTCTGTGCTTTATACATTTCAACCCTTGAAACACTTTCCTTAATTTTCTGAATAACTAACTTATGACTTGTGATGAAGGCGAGTAATCAGTTGCTCTGAGAAAAGAAGGACCAGTGCATGTGGTTAGACTACAGAATGATCATAGAATATTACTTAGTATTTCTTCTACATGGGTTTTCACTATGCAACAGGTTTGGAGCTAAAACTTGACTAATTACTTGTGGCATTTTTAACATCTTGGTGAGTGACTTTTCTCTGTTACAGTGATGCCTACAGTGATGTCAGTGATGACAGCTTTTCAGAGGCAAAGCTAGCTGAACTGGAAATCAACTGAAGCTCTTTTTGCCTCAGGAATGACGGGGCCACCTGAAAGGGTAAGAAAGCATTTTGGAGAATCATTTGTTTGTCTAACAGGAAGTTGGCATCTTGGTAGAGATGGGAGCATTACAGGACTTGGTTTGCAGGGACCTTCTCAGCCCAGATTTAGCCTCAGTGCTATCAAGAGACAGTATTTGGGAAAGAGGGCATGCGTCTGAGGCCAGGAATGAGCATATCAATATCTATAAATTACTGGTTAGAACTGTAATAGTCTATTTTGGAAGTTGACCAGAAAAAAACTTTGTTAACACCAGATAGTATTTTCTGCTATGGGCTGTCACAGCTATTCTGTCACTGCAATGAGAAAGCAGCCTTAGGCACTATAGAAATAAGTGGATGTGGCTCTGTGCCAATACAACTTTATTTACAAAAACCATCTGCTAATTGTGTGTATATGTTACATGTCTATAGTGCCAACACTCAGGCAGTGCAGTTCAAAATAATTCTCAGGTACACAGTGACTTGATTATATTAGATGCTATCTTAAAAACAAAAACAACCCTCCCAAACCTACTTGCTGAATAAATTACAGTTATCCATTTATGAAAACCTCAAATCATAGTTAAAATCACTGATTTTTGTGTTATCTTATTCTTCCTTTTCTTTTTAAATGATACCCTTGGGCCAGTGAGATGGCTTTGCAGGTAAAAGCACCTGCTAGGCATGCCTGATGACTTGATCTCATGTTGGGAGGAGAGAACTGATTCCTGGAATTTTGACCTTCACACACATGCTGTGGCACAACTGTGCTTCTCTCTCTCTCTCTCTCTCTCTCTCTCTCTCTCTCTCTCTCTCTGTCTCTGTCTCTCTCTCTCTCTCTCTCTCTCTCTCTCTCACACACACACACACACAACACACACACATTTATACAATACATATTAGTAAAAAATAAAATTTGAAATAGGGAGCTAGAGAGATGGCTCACATGTTTAAAGTGCCGGTCAGAGGACCCAAGTTTGATTCCCAGCACCCACATCATGGCTCATGCCCATCTGCAACTATCATGACTATCCTCCGGTTCCAGGCCATCTGGTGCCTTCTTCTGGCCTCTGTGGACATCAGGCATGTGCATGGTGAACAAATATACATACAAGCAAACACTCAGCACATAAAATGAAATAAATAAATCTCTTAAAAGTTTAAAAAAATAAAGTTCAACAAAATAAAACTAAAGACCATCTTACTAAATGTGTTGTAGGCCACTCATAGCAGAGCAGATTCTCTTGGTTTTGTATAAAATAAAATATGATTGAGTCTGGAGGGATGAGTCAGTGGTTAAGAGCATTTGTGGCTCTTATAGGGCACCTGGGTTCAGTTCACAGCACCCGTAATGGAGTTTACCACCATCTGTAATTCTGGTTCTAGGGGATCTGATGCCCACTTCTGACTTCTGAGAGCACCAGGCACACATGCAGTGTACATACGTGCATGTAGGCAAAACACTCAAACATAAATAAATAAGTCCAAGAAATAAAAATTATAAGGTAGCATTATATCTTTGCAAGAAGAGGCTAGAGATAGGATTGATGTTCAAGGGCAGTTTATTTCCTCTGTTACTATATTTTATAAGAGAGAACAGCATCATGGATAGTGTTATTAAGTTTATACTTGGAACCAGATGCCACTTGGGATGACCCTAGAGGTTACGGCAGGCCTTGGGTTGGGTATGCTAGTATTTAGTTGGAATAACAACTTTTGAACAGCTTGTCAAGAGTTCACTGCTCTGTTCACCTGGGGCTGTTGCTCAGCGATAGCTTGCTTGACTGGTTTGCCTGGGGCCCAAGTTCAGTTTCCAGAATTACTAAACTAAAAAAGAACCACAAAGAGTTGTATCACTCTACTATGAGCTCTCTGTAGATTTTTCTGTTTATCTGAGGCTACTGTGTGTCATAAGTGGGGTGATCTCAAACTAAAATGCTGTAAAGATTAACAGGGATGATTTTAAAGGTGCTTATTATTTACTTTTTGATATAACTAATACTTACCTTTTCTTTTTAAAGCCTCTGAAGTAATTATACTTAAGATGAAAGAATTATCTGAAGAAACCACCACTCTGTTCCCTAGACATGGGCTATGAAGATTCAAAGGGAATCGGAAAATGTTTACTTCATGAAACAGAACCAAAGGGATTCTTTTCTTTCCCCTCTAGAGGCAGCCTGTAGCACTCACACGTTTCTATACTTAATTAAATGCTATTCAGCAGCAATCCTGGGGGCAGAAAGTGTTTTTTGTGTTTTGTCCGGAACATAGTGAGGTCAAAGTGGTAAGCAAGAACCAGGGGAGCTTTGCCTTCCCAATATGGTATGGGGAAGGTGGCAGGCATGTGCTATAACCAATTTTGGGTTTAAAAATGAGTTATTCTTTTTCCTAGATATGAAGTATATGTTAATGTGGGAGTTAAGATGGCTTCAGTTTCTCATTCTGTTTATTTCCAGTTAAAAGTGAAATTTAGGGCTAGAGATGTCTCTGTAGTTAAGAATGCTTGCTGTTCTTCCAGAGGATCCGGGTTCAATTCCCAGCACCCACAATGGCAGCTCACAACTGCCTGTAATTCCAAAATTTGACACCCTCTCACAAATATACATGCAGGCAAAACACCAATGCATATAAAATAAAAATAAAATTTTTAAAAAGTGAAATTGAGCAGGTCCAAGACTTGGGGTTGTAAGTAAGTCTGTTTTCTCAAATACAAAATGTAAAGGAGATCTGAAAACTCGGGAATTGGGATAAGTTGGGTTGAGTTCCTTCTCTTCAGTCCACATAGTGGAAGGAGCAAATCAACTCCCACAAGTTGTCTTCTGACCCCTGCCTCACACACACACACACACACACACACACACACACACCCCAATTTTTTTTAATTTTAAAATTTAATAATCCTTTTATTTTTAGTGAAAATTAATTTTTATTATTCTTTTGACAACCTCATACATGTATAG
The DNA here is from genome assembly GCA_004026605.1 of Ondatra zibethicus. Taxonomy (NCBI): domain Eukaryota; kingdom Metazoa; phylum Chordata; class Mammalia; order Rodentia; family Cricetidae; genus Ondatra; species Ondatra zibethicus. The sequence continues at coordinate 3,112 of PVIU01014558.1, read as the reverse complement.
AATGAAATCTGGTCATTTTCCCCCTTTAATACCTTCTCCCATTGCATTCTTACTGAAAGCCTTCTTCTTAACAAGTCCCCCTCTTATTCTCATGTCTTTTTGTTGTTTCAGTTTTTTTTTTTTGTGTGTGTGTGTGACTATTGTCTTTTTCTTTTTGAGCAGCACTGTGTAGCCTAATATAGTCTTGAACTCATTGTGATCCTCTGGCCTCAGCCTCCCAAGTGTTAGGATTATAGGTATGAGATATTATGCCCTGCTCAACATCAGCAATTTTTTTTTGAGACAAGGTTTCTCTACATAGCCCTGGCTGTCCTGAAACTCACTCTGTAGACCAGGCTGGCCTCAAACTCACAACTGCCTTTGGCACTCGAGTGCTGGGCTTAAAGGTGTGCACAAACATGCTTGGCTAGCATTTTTATAGCAAAAATAACTATTTTAAAGTGAATTGTACATTGGCATTCACTGGCACTGTTCAACTCTCAGTTTAATGTAGCGACTCCAGAATTAACCCCGTTCTCGTTAGTAGTAACTCCTCACTCCCTAAAAACTGTTAGATCCAGATTGATTGAGACAACATGGGAATAAGAGAAAGTGCAGACTAACATCTACACGAGCAGAATTATTCTTTAACCAGAACAACTGAAAGACATCAGTCTCTCCTTGGACTGTGTGTGCATGTGGTACAGAAAAGAGGACTTTTGGGATGGAAGATTCCATCTGCAGATCAGTTCCCTGAAGTCTCAAGTGGTAGATAACAGAGAAGTTGGTATGCTCATCCTCCTATCAGAAAAGTCCTGGGTCCTAATGACCCATGTGTTTTACCAGTCAAGTCAACTTTTCAGCCTGGAGTTCCTTAGCCCACCTGAAGCTTTTGTTGTGAATTTTGTCTTTAGCCCTTCAGCAGCTACCAGTCATTTTGTATAGATTTTATTACTCTAGTAGTTCATACAAGTGAAACCGCATGGCGCATGTGACCTTTTGTATCTGGTTTCTTTCGCTGACCTTAATCTTGTCAAGGCTTACCCAAATGGTCACATTCCTCCTTATAGCTCAATAAAATTCTGTTGTATATATTCACCACAGTTTATTCATTGTCAATGGACCTTTGGCTAGTTTCTACCTTTGGCCTGTTGTGAATAGTGTTCCCACAAATCATCATGTGGAAATATTTGTTGTGAATATGCTTTTACTTGTGAGTATACACCTAGGAGTAGGAGTGCTGTGGTATATGCTATTTTTAACTTTTGACAAAGAACCAGTAATACTTTATTTCAACATTTTTTAATGAGCAACATATTTTAGATTAAAGTTTGTGTGTGAGTGTTTTGCCTGCTTGTATGTATGTGTACCACATATGTACCTGGTGCCCACTGAGATCAAAAGAAGGCATGAGATTCTCTGGAACTGGAGTTACAGATTGTTATGAGCCATCATGTCCATGCTGGGAATCCAATCTCAGTCCTCTGCAGGGGCAACAAGTGGTCTAAATTCCTGAGCCATCTCCCCAGCCCCCTAATTCATTATTTTTTAATTCAAAATTAATTTAAAAACACAATGAACGGCTGAGTGGTTAAGAGTACTTGCTTTCCGATGACCCAAGTTCAGTTCCCAGCATCTACACTGAACAGCTTGCGAAGGCCTGTAATATCTCTAGGGGATCCAGTTACCCTCTCTTGGCATCTGTGGGCACCTGCATCCATGTGACATATATATACACACACTCACAAATACCACACAAATAAAAATATGTATAAGTAAAGTAATAGTCTAGACTTGTACCTCCCTTACCTGCCCTATTCATGGCCTGAGTGCTCGTAAATGTATAAAAACACAGTTTGTGCTTCAAAGGAGAAAATTTATTCAGGAGCCAAATATGAATGACCATGGCCCAATAACACAAATTTAAGTTACCCTAAACGCCATGTTCCAATGTAGTAACTTTCATAAAGTTTTTATAGTAACAGAACAAAGAAAAAAAGGCACTTTTCTAATACATGGGTGAAAACATCAGGTAGGCAGTTTTCAGAAAAGCAGGGAAACATCTGCTATAGGCCTGATGACATGCTTAGCTTTTAAATTGGTAGAAACTAAGGTTATGCTTGTATATTCCAGTGGATTTGCCTAACAGTCACAAGGATGTTAGGTCATACACAGAGGTAGGCAATGTGTGGTGATTTAGAGGTCTAAAATATCCCAAGATAATTTGTCTGTTGACCTGCAACATTCCAGTTTCTTCACAACTATTGAAGTTCAGCCTTGTGGAATGTTCATTATAGGTGTGCCTTTCTCTGGGAATTTCAGATATCTTAGTTGTTCATATTAAAGCGTTCATATGCTAATTTTTATTTTAAATTTTAGTTTAGACTTTTCATTTTTATTTTATTTGTGCAAGTGTTATGCCTGCATGTATGTATGTGTACCATGTGCATTCGGTTGCCTGGGTGTTCAAGACCCACCATACAGATGCTGGGATTTGAATCCAAGTCCTCTGTAAGAGCAACTGTTAATCCAAATATGATGAGGAAGACCACTGGTCTAAATGATCATGGCCAAATTAATTAAAGGAAGCAGTTAATTAAAGCAAGCCTTTTTATTTGTGTATATAGTATGCCTCACCCTAAGACAGGATTCCTTGGGCATCTGGAAGACAAGGTTTTTATAGCTTTGGGGTAGGGAGTTTCTAAATGGGGGACTTGGTGGGGAAAAATTTATGAGCCGAACATAAGTATAACAAGTTAGTTCTAATGAACTGCTGAATCAAAGACATCATTGCAAGGTGGGTGTAACAAGGTAGTCATAACAGCAGGTAGCCATAACAAGGTAGTCATAACAACTACAGGTAGGGTTGCAAGATATTTATTAACTTTTTGAAGCAAAGGCATGGTTGTCATTCCTGGAGCAGGCAGTACAGAACCATTTGTAGTTAAGGTTACAGGTGGGGCATAGCCCAATTCTTGAGAAACAGAGGTTTAATCATAAACAGGAATGAACTTTACTGTAAGATGGCTTTTAAGCCTAAGATGGAGGCAGGCTGGTTCATCACAGCAAGTGTTCTTTAACTGCTGAGCCATTTTTCCAGTTCCTCGCATACTAATTTAAATATTTTAACCTC